>JASBWT010000031.1:0-228776 GCA_030039255.1 Naganishia friedmannii
CCAGAGCACTGTATGGATTGACGTGGGGTATGCTTGACTCCAACGGGCGCGGTGTACAGCGCATGAACTCACAGGAGCTGAAGAGGATGGTTAGTACGGCAACTCTCGATATGGCATACGATTTCCATTCGTGCAGGAACATATCGCGATATTCGATGTCTGCGAATCAAGTCACAAACACGAACGGATCAGGTTCAGCAAGTTCGCAGCACGTTGCGTTTGACGTACGGATTGACATATTCTTCATAACGTCACACCTGAAGGCTTTTCCGAAGATTTTGCCTTCTGCTGACGCGCCAAGACTTAAATCTAAAATTCACCACCCAAGTCACACTTAGTGAGCAAACATATATTCGTCAGAGGTAGTTCGTGGTGGATCTACCTCGAAACAGACGCAACGTGATTCGTCATATGTCGGCGACGAGGAACCGGGAACTGTGAGAGATGAAATGCTAGGATTAACGCCACGAAGAGGAGGGCTCTCTGCTGTCGGGAAGATATGACAACGGCTGAAAACCCTGACTCACTGTTCGTCGAAGGATCGGAACTCAATGGTCTAGTAGCTCCTTCTATACCTCGGATTGCTTGTGATCAGTCGCAGAACCCAGACTAACGTACGTCGTGCGTGTGAAACCCTGCCAGTAAAGCTGCAAAGAAACCTATTTGAGAATAAAATCGGAAACGAAACAGCATGATTGCAGTTATTTCCAGCGACCTACAGTTTTAATCATTCGTCCACCCTCACCGTCACTCAGAGCGCTACCAAGGATTCTAGTTGTACGACTGCCTTAGGTCGTGCAGCGTTCATCGTAAACCATGTAATAGAAGACAGATCAGATGTGGCGCCTTGCAGTCGCATGGGGTCAAAGACCTAGATGAACATACCAGCGTCAGCTCACCACCGACATTCCTATATCTCCCGTCTCCCTTCACCGCGACTACTGCTCGGGCGCATCCAGTCAGGGTGTAGGCGTTCGGAATCTTAGCATCATCACCAAGACGGAGTAGTAACTGAAAACAGACATGTGTCAGGGTTGTTCGTCCGCATTGAATGACTGACGATACACACCTGGTAGTTCACCGCGGCATATTCGTTCGTTGAGAGTCACGTACTCGGAACTTGATTACACATCAAGAGGGACAATCAAGTGGGTACAGCAAAGCAGTATTCCAACGAGGCGAAAAGCAATTCGTGAAAGCAGCTTACCGGATTCACGTGATACCTGACCGCCTTACTTTCCAGGACCGTCACCAACTTGCTGATTCACCGATATGCTGTACTTTGACTTGTATATGGATTGTTACCAGGATGGTGACCAAGGGAAGGCAGGATGAGTATGAACTGAATGAAGATACAATGATAGATACTGATCAGCCTCGAGCCTGTTCTTGGGGCTGCCCGATCGTGCATTTTCCGCGCATCAGCTGTCTCTGACGTTCAGACCCGTCTTCGAAAATGTCTTGATGCAGAGGATCTAATCACAAACTTGCGGTCTCAAGCTGTAGGGTGGTTCCATGAGGTCCATCCTTGAATCTGCCCAAAGTTTGGGAGGCTACCGAGTACCCC
This sequence comes from Naganishia friedmannii, assembly GCA_030039255.1. Classification (NCBI taxonomy): domain Eukaryota; kingdom Fungi; phylum Basidiomycota; class Tremellomycetes; order Filobasidiales; family Filobasidiaceae; genus Naganishia; species Naganishia friedmannii. Next base: position 1,568 of record JASBWT010000031.1, read on the forward strand.
TGCTGCCCAGCGGGACTTTCAGTCTGAAAGCTGTGTGAAACTGGATCCCGACATTTTTGCTAAAATCTGATTCCGCGATCTGTCAGATAGCTCAAGAGAAGCTCATCAGCTGTCGTATCTCTGCTATCTCTGCGGTCTCTTTCCTAACCCTTCGTTCAATCAAGCCTCCAGTGGCACCGCCGATGGAAGATCACCGAACCCGCAATTTACATGAACGTCCTTGCATACCCCCTGATGGACTGGATCTCCTGGTCGGTTCATAATGCTGCAGATACTCTCGGGGAGGCCGGACAACTCGGATGCATGGTAAGCCTGTTTGCCTTCATCTCATGGTGTGGTACAGCTGCCCGTCACGGTTGAGGAGTCAGGTTGGGGTGAGAGCGAGGAAACAAGGGGAGGGGATTCGTTAGGTGTTTGTGCCTCGGTCGGCAGAAATGGGACAACATCGATCCGAGCGGAAAGTGCGGCACGCTGTTTAGGGATACAGACATCCCCGTGCACGGCGTTGCTAGCGTTCTGAGCGGGATAAGGAATGGTGGACTACGCATGAAGGGCAGCGACAAAGTCTTACCGGTCGGCAGATCGTAGAAGGGCATTGATGTAATGGAATGGAATGAACAAGCTGCTGGACTGACACGTTGCGACACACAGTGCGGAAACCGTGAATGAATCTTCGTCTACACCAGCAGCGGGATGGGCTGAATTGCTTGACAGGTAGAGCGACATGAACGCGAGGGTGAAAGAGCATTGTACGAGTAGGTGACCTATGCTGAGGACGATCCGGGTTCATTCAGCGTCTAAGCGATCGCAAGGTGTGTTTAGACACCAAATTCATGCACTTTCCGTGCTCTTTGAATGCTGATCAACGCATCCTGCCGCAGGCAGCTACGCGGCTTTGCATATGCTTCGACATCCGTTGCTTTGGAGGAAATTATGATCATTCAAATGCTCTTGCAGGATGCGTCTTCATTTGAAAAGACAAAGCTCGGAACGGTTACATGAAATGTGAGCGGACGCGATATGGTCGTAGATTTGCCAAGTGCTAACCCGCCGCACACACTGGTCAAATAGATAAATCCTATATGTTACGCTTCGTTCCGTCATGGCTTGTTGGTTGCCCCCAAGCTCGTATCGCAGACAACCCGCGTGGTATGTTCCATTGCATCATCTCTGACAACTCTACGAGAAATTCATGCTTGGCTCTTGATAGTATAGAGTCGCAACGAAAGATGACAGGTTATCGCCACTAGGGTTGGTCGCCACTGAAATAGGACGACGAGACCTACCAGAACTCAGGACAAGATGTTGGAGCATAGAAATCTCGTATGAAATACCTCGTTGCACCGTGTTCGGCATCTTGTTTTGTTACAAGTAAGAGAACTTCGTCTCGGCTCTCTCATTCCCCCCACGTCACCTCCCTGCTATTAAACCACACTTCGGCAACGTTTAGCAACTCCCTTCCTATTAGACGCCGGCGCCTTTTTCTTGGTCGCCTTCTTCTTCTTCTTCAACACCACCTCAACATCACCCTCTGCGCCAGACTCTTCAAACTCGAAGTCGCTATCCGCCTTGACATCATCGAACATCTCCGGTAAGCCGGCCTCCCACTCCGCCTCCTCGTCCACAACAACTTCGCCTTCTCCACCCCACTTCACCGCACCACCATCTTCTCCCTTTTCATCTGAATCCGGCAAGAACTGAAATCCACTTTTCCCGTCGAAATCCATGTTGTCGTCGTAGTAGATCAAGAGCTGGTCACCGACTTTGAGGACTCGACCTTTGTCCACGGGTTGTGGCTCGATGGTGACGGTTCCGGTGATGCTGTGGCCGGCCACGATAGGCGTTTTTGGTTGAAAGGGGGCGAACATGAAATGACCGCGATCATCATGATTCGCAAACATTAACCTTCCGTAAATTAGGAAGTTGGCCTTATATGCCAACTTTCCCTCCTCTACCACCGTGTCCTTATCGTTATCCTGCCAACGAGGCTTCCACCACTTCCCCCTTTTCAGTTCCTCTCCCTCCTCTACCCATTTGTTGGTGAAGCACGAGTCATGGTCTCGTGTAGTCACCTTCGCCCAAGCGAGTTCGCTATTCTTCTTCTCGAACTTCTTGAAGTCCGAAGCAAGGTCGTCCGTTGTAGTTTCTTTCGTAATGAAAAGACCGATCCCGGCGTAAACGCTACCGACATTGCAGTGGTCGAGCCGATACGGCAAGTCTGTGGGAACTTGAAACAAGTAACGAATGCATTTTTTGACGAGTTTTCGGAAGTCCCGTAAAGCCTGATCGTCTCGCTGAGCCTTTGGGAACAATTTGTCCACTTTGTATTCTTTGAGCTTTTCATTAATGTAGACTTGATCATAGGCGCGTAACTTCTCCAAATCGACATCTTTGTCGTTTAGTAGACTGGTTCGAATAAAGGCGTACGCTCGGGCTTCGAGGGAGGTTCGTTTATACCTCTTGGCATTGGGTAGGTTTGGTGCAGGCAGGTGTTTGATCGTTTTGGCCACGACGGGCTTTTTGACAGGGTTTTCAACGGGAATTGTAGCAGATGGTTCGTGGGGCGTTGCCGTGGGTTGCTGGAAGATCGAGTCAAGGGGTTGTTGAAGAGGTTCAGCGAGCACAGCGATGGTATTCATGGCGCTAAAAGAGTATGGTGGAAGACTAAGAGTACACGAATAGCTACAAGATAGAGTGTTGGTGATCAACTCCTTTTCCCCACTACAGGGAAGGCAGTGACTTTGTCAATGTTTATATTTCGCGCGCGGAAACAAAGAAATATGTGAAACACTAGCGAACAGTATGTTGACCAGTTGGTGTCACTTGCACCTTGCCTGCCAGAACAGAGAAGTATGCTGTCTCACGCTGTTGCCCATAATAAGCTTCTTTGACGGCAATTACTCAATCTTATGACTGTTCGCCAGCCTTGCGCAGCTGTCGTTGCTCGTGTCCCTGCGTTGTGTGCCCTGGTCGCTGGGTCGATGCAGGGATGTAATCCTCGCGTATATGCGTATGCCTTACAATTCCTGCATGGTTACTGGAAGATGGCTGCTAATATTAGGGGCACATAGAGTACCAATACAAGCTTTTCTAGCCTGTCCGTCTCATCTTACCGAAAACTGCACAACAGCATCGACTAAGGGCTGAAACAGTGAAGCGGGATACCATGTCTCGTTTCAACTTAGTCGCATCTGAGTTTCCAATTGCTATAGTTCACCAAAAACATTGCTAAGTGAGCAGATCCTCTACATGGGCTGCATTTACTATAATGGAACCTGTTTGGCAAGCGAACCTGAGTGGCAAGCTATATGGTGGGCGTCCCAATATCTGAAGTTCGTCCACACTACCAAGCCAAACATACAAGAGCGCTGAAGCGAAACATTGTGAATATGTGGCATAGAGAGACTTTGATCCTACTTCTTTTTTGGCTTCTCTTTGTTGTGTCCTGCATACGCTCTGTTGCATACCCTGGTATCTAATGCTTTCATGTAGTACTAGTCGTATAGTGACGCACCCACGCACTATGAGTCACCTTTCCCTCAGCCGATACTTGGTTTCTGGATATTCAGCGCCTTCAGATGCCATGCAAAATCAGATTATATACGTCGTGAATATGTAGCTTGCGCATGTAGACAGTGTGCCCTGAGAAGAACAGCGGGACAGGATGGGCCCTACCAATTTGTCACCAGCTGTTATGTGCGGGGTGCAGCCGCAAGATAGTTCACAAGAAAACATAAGCCTGTAATTTCTGGTACTGGTACATGTATAGGTCGCTTGGAATCCTCGACGCTCGTTGCTGTGGTGTAAAGCATGAAAAAGCATCTGCAACTACAAGACAGACTACGAGAATATAGACTATGAGACGGGCCTGTAGACGGGTAGGCTCTCATAACAGACAAGTGTAAGGTGGATAAGCCGGTAGCAAATGACTTTGTGGTTATGTGGTAGCTTGCATGCACCTAAAAGGACTTCAGGACCGTGATACCCTCGCGTTCTTTGGGATTGTGTATGAGAGACTTCTGGAATACAGCCCATGTCCAGGGAAGAGCCCATTCACATCCTGATCGCTGCTTGTAGAAGTAAAGTAGCCGCAAGTGTTGCAGGTTCAAGGTAGGCATAGGTAGATGCCCATGGTTAAGTCAGTAAGTTCGGACCGCTTGCTGAGCATAGCGATTTCGAGGACATATGAATGCGTAACTAATAATAGTCAAGTCATTGACCAATGACCATGCCATTATATCATGTTGTGCTCTCAGACTTGCGACATGGTGTTGGTGTTGTTGTTGTTATATTTATCGGTGGCTGGGATCAAGGTCAGAGAGGGCATACATTGTTCGTCAGTAATTTGTGGATGGTGACTTGCCAGCAATATCAGATGTTGTGTCACAAAACCCGCTCACCACAGAGAGTCTCAAGCAGTCTCGGCGCGCGAGAGGCCAAGGTGCGCCCGGCACCAAAAATTGTGCTGGTGCGACGCATGTTTTGCAACAAAACACACACACACATATGAGCACCAGACGCGCGCGGAAGCAGGTCGCGCCCAAATTCAACAAAGTGCTGGCACGCGAGATGTTCTGCAACAGAACACAACCACACATCTGAGTACATTCGAGGACCCTGCTCAAACCAAGTGTGAAACCTGGTTTGGTCGATGTTCTGTTACACAACCACCGCACACCTAGAGACCCCAGTAGGTCAGGGGCAGATATATTTCAACGCATCATAAAGGACAGCTCCGCCGTTCTCAAGGTTAATCCACTTCTTTATGCTAGATTGAGCAGTGTAATCATGCAGTATCACAGGATCTAACTTGTAACCCAGTACTATTTCACCAGTATCGACGCGATTTGCGAAGTTTTCGCTCTGTATCACCCCCCTACCCAAGAGAACTATATAACATTTCTTCTCGGTATGCATAGGCGACAGCCGCGACGGCGCACCTACAGCGATTCTGGACGACATCGCATCTTTTTATCTTTTGGGCGCCGTTCATCGGTGGAGACGGGCCAAGCGCGTCTAAGTTCTCACGTCGAGCTGTCTTACTCTAGCCGCTTAATCTATAACCCTGTCTGCTCTTTCAACAAACAGGTGCAACGCGGTCCCAGTATACTCTGGGACAGCTATAGCCTTTCCGCGCCGGAATGCGTGCGCAATTCATACCTTTGCCTGGTCCCCACGGACGGTGCTTCTCCATCCCTAACGAAAGTATGTGAGTAGGTGTTGTGTTGAAGGGGTGATCCCGGAACAGTATCAAGAACTCCAGCTTTCGCGTCGTAGGTGTGCCATTCTATAGGGCGATGTCTGGATTTACTGGCAGCTGCATGACGAACTGGTTCATCAAATTGCGAGTTGTACACACTACACATGTTTGATGTCATATACAATAACGCAACGACCAAGGTGATTTTCGACGCAAGTTGGTCTACCGCACGCAATTAACAGTCACCACCTCCATCTAATCGGCTCTTCGAGAAAGCCGCAATACTAGAATCATACAGGACGGTTGTGTATTGAGAAGCTTCATAACGACGAAGTGCGGGTTCTGCTCACCGATCATTTTAGCCGGCTTCCGTGCAACTGTGACGGTACTCGAAACGTCAAGGGCACATATAAGCACTTCAACTTGCATGCGGACGGAAACGGCCTTCCGGCACTAATCGCTTTGAGTGGTGAAATGGCGGGTGGTAGGGAGCTGCCCTGCGAGCTTTAGGCTGACCGCCGGGACGAGGACGTGTATGAGCCACTACGAAACATAAGAGGATATACATGAGTACAGGGCAGCGATGAACGACATAGGGACCTAGCCAATACGGACATGAAGCGATACTGTACTATTCCTTCTGGCGAAGGTTACATCTGGAGATTAATGCACAAGTATCATGACAGATATGAATATGAAAAGCGAATTGACGGGACGCCGTTATCACTCACCGGTGGAACTCTCCAGCAGGGAAATATAGCGGGAAACTGAAATAGTCGTGTAAATGCATAAGCCACTGGAATGACAAACAGCAGTTGAGAACAACCTACATCGAGCGCACCGGCACTCACTGTTTATCCGGGTGGTAGATTTGAAATGGCGGTGTCTTGCCACTCTGTAACTACCCGCTCAACCAGAACCCCTTTCATCAACGTACGTTCATGACACAAGGGGGAGGCGACGGACCTGCGGATAAGCTAAACCGTCGTGAAGGGGGCATAATGAGCTTAGTTCGATGCGGTAAGAAACGCGAATAGACCACACACACGTAGTGGCTTTGGGCATCATCATGTGACCATGGTTGGGCAGTGTAGAACGGCATTTCGGACAGGGGAAAGTCTAAGTCGGCATATCAGCGCATGGTAGACTGCCAGGTTTTGACATTACTTACACATATCGCTGAGACTGATTCCCCCATACGGCGTCAGCGACGCTCGTACCCGCGAAGTTGAAAACGCACGGAGCCGGAAGTGGAATCCCGAGAGCTTGGGATAGCAGGATCGCATTGATTACTGGATGGTGGTACAAGAGGAATACGACGAGAAGTCAACGTAGAGCAGACAAGAGCACAGAAAGGTCAAAGGACGTCCAACGTACATTGGGTCAATATCAGTCGATAGCTTGGTTGCGCGAAAGTGACATCCCGTACACCTCGGTCTGTTTTGGAGCGAGCAGTCAGGTGGAAGTAGCTCGCCGCAAAGAATTCGCAGACGTACATTTTTCTCGAGCATATGCTCCAGCTCCCAATTACCAACGAAGCATTTAACGAGTCGAGTAATTGGTTGTTGGTGATCGGAGTAGAATGAATGTCGACCGAGCGAAGCAGACGCCGGAGGGGTGAACTGTAGCCGTGCGAAGGTCCCATACAAGTGAACGCAAGTCCTTGAAACGACACATCACGCAATTCGAGACTTGGAGCGATCCATGGGCGTACTTGATGTAGGAGTGCCGACAACTGTTTCGACATAGGGTAAGGTAAAAGCCAGGGTACATGCTGATAAAGCAAACAGCCACAGACAGGATGCAGACACCACACCTTTCGCGCAAGACAATCTGTGGTCTTCTCATTATCATTTGCCGATCTCATTGGGCAAGTATACTGCAAGTTTGCAACATAGGGGATCGATGGAGACAATCAGCATCAGCTGTGCAAGGCCCTGCTCATTCGAGACGAAATCACGCACCTTCTTCCATATTTGTCGCAGCTTCAGCGGCATTTACGCTGAGGAGGCGTAAAGATACCGGCATCCCATTAATTCTACAGGGAAAGGTTGCGCAGAGGTAGTCAGTACTTGCTGAAGCCACACAGTCCACAGAACCCAAGTCACCCACCTTATGCTCAAAATGCGCAAGTTGTGTGCCATCGACACGCTTATCAATCCCGATCCCCTGAGATTTCGAGCGCAATCCCACATGATCTCCGAGGGTGGCCGACGAGGACAGACTGCTGGAGATACCTAGAAGCTAGAGGCCGCGATGCAGCTTAGTACATAGAAAAGACTGCAAAGGTGGGGAACGAGAGTAGAGACGACATACGACGAGGTTGAGCCGACCAAAGAACATGTGGGTCGGTGAATCCGAAAGAGGACAGATGTACGACCATTGTGAACTACTTTTACAAAGGCGGCGAGGTCAGATAATATAGGTGAGTAGCAGCTAAGATTAACTTACAGCATAGTGCAAAGCAACATTTGTTGGCGAGCGTTCGGCTGACAACGCGGTTTCGCTGGAGTTCCGTCCTTGGTGCATTCTAGACGAGAGTGGTGGATGGTACGTTGCTGGAAAGGGGAAGAGGCACAGAGAGGATTTGAGAGAAGTGCGATATCTGGATTGAGTAGAGGATAGGGAGATGGTGATGCTGTTTTCTTTGCAGATTGGCTTGACCAGGTTCGGCGCGCGCCCCCAGAAGCGCGATTTCAAAGCGGCAGATAAGCAGGTTCAAGAACTGAAATATCTTGCTTTCATTTCTCCATGTCTCTCTGAAGCCATTACAGTCGAGCTGGATAACCCTTTCTCCTCAAGCGTACTCACGTGGACGAAATCTTCCTTGGAAATGCATTCACTACACTAAGAATCAGCGGCAGGAGGGGTCACCTGGGCCGAATATATGTTCTGGAATCGCTTTGATCTTTGGCTCCTTTTCTCCGTGAGTTCAATCTCTTTTGCTGTACGTCGCGTCTGCATCATCAGCAGGGCGTGCTAGAGGGGGGTAACGTTGCAATTTTGTTTGCTACGTCTGAGCGTAGCGTAGGTTGGATGCCACGGTTCGCGTGTCCTGTTCGTACCGCTGGCTCGATAAATACTGACGCTCGCGGTCCACTCTGATTCCAGTTATCCGAATCATTCCCTCGTTAGACGCCGTCCATTACTGAAAGCGCACTCAACTCGCTCGTCTTCCCGGATCTGACGTACATAGCGGCCGGAGAGATCGCCCGAAGCGACCGCAAGAAGTGGAATTTGGCAAGGTATAAGTAGTTCATTAGCTCCCAACAACGGATGATCGGGGTGGGAATGGGGATGGTGTAGGGACATAAGACGCTGCGTCCCTGCTTGTGCACAAGCGAGTTACACATCTAATAGAGGGAGCGCACCGGAAGGGCGATGGATCGGTCCGCGTGGCTCTGTTGTTACTTGAGACGCATGCTTACGCTTCTGCACGACGGCTACAGACTATGTTACCACACTACGACACGCCCTCATCTTCGATCATCCCTTTCCACATAATACTATGGTTTCCATATCGCTCGCGCTGTCTACTTAATGTGCTGGTTACGACGGGACGATGGGGAACCGTCGGATGTCGAGTCAGTATCGTACGTATATTGTAACTATGCACGTCGTATCAGCCTGTGCTTCATCAAACATTGACTCTCTTGAAGATGACAAAAGGCGCTTTCTCCCCTAGTGTTTATGACCGTACAGCAAGCCATTCTGCCAGATCGCCCATCCGACCAACCGGCAGGTAATTTACGCCCGCATATCCCAGGTCCGTGCTGTGCGATTGTCGAGGTACAGAGGTCGAGTCGTGCTTGTGGTGAGTCACATCATGTCTCCATCCTCTATCACCTGATCAGGGTCATGTTGACGCTTCACTGTTCTCTGTCCAACAGGTCATCTCGCCGGATCATGCACGGACATGGTCGACTACCCTCCTGTCTTGCCGATCCCACCGTTATCGCCCAGCTGCGCAAATCTTGCCGCTAGGAAGATAGGGCTATGTTTGTCCGTGCTTTGTCCCACTCAACACCCGCATTTCATCGCTCTGACCTCTGTTTCCCAATCAGATTTGCTACGAATATACCAACATGAAGGCTGAACCTACACGTTCAAGCGACTAGGCATGCTTGCAATCTTACTGGGAACGGAAAGACAAGGTGGCAGAAGATCGGAAGAGTTATCACATTTTACAAAGATAGTTGTAAGCTATACAATCATGTTCTGCAACCGCACTTAGTTCTGTCTACATCTACGAGGAGCGCACCCATTTCCGAGTTTTCTTGTGGTCCTTCACGACTTCAACGGTGTTCGCTCGCAGAACGTTCAAGTACCCTTGCTTCAAGCTCTCCTGTACCTCATTCCACTTCTCTGTGTCTCGGTATCCATATGGCAGACTCCCGACGCTAATTTTTCCTCTAGATAGACCTTTTTTTCCTTTCAGATATGCTACGATGGTTTCCTTTTCGTCCGCCACAAACCGTCGCAGCCGACTTATTTGTACTGACATGTGACGGGACACCCCTCGACACATCTCCTCGGTCGCCCACCGCCTTCCAAACTCCTCCGCAAGCATCCAGCAGATCCTCTCGAACTGGGGATATCGGTTGCGCTTCATCGTCTGGATGTTGAGGTCGTGCTCGCGCTGCTCGATATCTAGCGTCGAGAATCTGTGTTAGGGCGAGTCGTAAGGATAATGAAACAAACGTACGTGAAGCCAAGTTGTATTCGTCTACCCATCCTCCTGCAACCACCAATGCGTCTTTAGGAGTGTACTATGAAATGCGAATTGTCTGTCACTACGTTAACATAGGAAGTGGCACAGACACGCACCACAGCATGGAGAGTCCCGGACGGTATCAAACTGCCGAGCCGGAACAAGAGTTTGTTAGCTTTTTCGTGGAACCTTTCCGTCGTCACTTACACCGCTTGCCCAGCTCTCAAGCATATTTGTCGCACAGGTGTCCTCGCACAGAGATCAGGGAAGACGAGTACCTCGGCACTCACATCCCCCTTCTCAGCTGTCAGCAGAAGGTCAGACTACGCGTGTGCGTGGATTGCACGGGACAACGCGTACCTAGCCTCATCATAGCTGTGTTGTGGGGCGTGGGTGGAAGGGTGTAGACCCACTTCTCGCCTTTAACAACACAAAGCCAGTGGACTTCTGCTGTAGCATCGAGGTGCCAGGGCTACAAGAAGGACTCCGTCAGCAGATCGATCTGGTTATATGTTCAACAGATGGACGGGAAACGAACTGTAAAAGATCCAGCCTTAGAGCTCATGATATAGATACTGCCAGTCTCACTGCCATTCTCCTTCAGCCCCTTGAACCTCTCAAGCGGATCTAGCTCGCGCTGAAGGAAGGGCAAATCTATCTCTTTTTCGAGTTTGGTGCCGGATACTTCTAAACATGCCATGTTGAAGATTCTATCCTGGACGGAAGGGTTGGATGGTGCACGGCCAGTGGGAATGGTGCCGCGGGACATGTACTCAACCCACTCCGGCATGAGCCATGGTCCGCGGCCACCTGACGCATTATCTACAAGGGACAAGTCATATTTTGTACCACCGCGTTGAACTCAAGCGCCCAAATTCACTTACTAAGCACGTCACCCGTACGATCATCAGGGATCAGCTTTGCGACCTTAGCAAGATTCAAATTTTCGGGATAGTTTAACCCGAAACATCTCTTCACAGCCGTCTTGGTGGCGAACACAATCGGTTGGCGTTCCTCGCCGACAAGGTCTTGCGGAGCTGGAGACTGGGCGTCGACAGACTTAGACTGTCCGCTTAGCCACTCCTGGTCGCATTTTCCGGACTTCCATTTCATGTGACCTGTCAAACAAGTCCTTTTGACTAAAAGTCCACCCGAATTACCAAATGACAACTCACGGTGCGTCTGCCTTCGACCAGTAGTGAACGGGTACCACGCCGCAGTCAACGCCTCCTGCTGCAGATCTCGCCTTTTGGGTAGACGTGGCGCCAATGGATAGCTTTTCGAGAGACTTTCTTCGTTGTAGATGCCTTCCATGCGCTCGTCCCGCTCTTCCTCCTTCTTGAGCTGATGTGATATCTTTCGCGTTTGTTTTTGTTTGGGCATATTACATGAGAATGGCTCCGTTACCGGAGGAACGGGCTTTGAGGTTAGTCAGTACTGCTATCGTACTCCCTTTGACAACAACAAGACCACAAGCTCGGCCTGGCATGTGATCGAATATGTCGGGCGCTTACAGTAAGGCGCTACTGTCGTCGCCGTTATACAGCTCACCCTGGTTTACTAGACTCGCAGCAGAGAGGCGGAAATGACGTAATAACGTCTAGCGGTTCTTCATGAAGGCGGTCTTACTGGATATCCGTAACCGTTCACAGGAGAGCAGGGCCGAACTGATAGCGCAAAGATGGTCCCACGATATGCACTTCTCCACGCAGCTCTGTCTGTGATTCTATACAGAGAAAGCAGACGCGTTTATACAGAGAAACCAGAAGCTGACTTGACGCCGGTGTTTCTACAGACTGTCTTAATGTAGACGTCGTGGATACCGGCAGAGACATGCTGTCAACCCACCGAGGTATACCTCCAATCAATTTAAGCAAGCTCCACTGGAGTATGTGCTAGGTTCGGTGACAAGCCTTTACTACATTCGGGTCGACGAAATCTGCAAGTATGTATTTGAGGGCTTGCTTGAAAGGCGAATAGTGCTGATGAACAGGACCGCAGCATACTCTGCCAAGAGGTCGAAGAAAAGACACACCGCACTCCTAATGGTGTTAAGGAAGGCTCGAAATGCAAGCTCAGAATTGTTCCCCGGTAGAGATCTTACCAGGCCTCTGATTTGCGTCTTGCAGTTATTACCACAGGGTCCACAGCAAGAATATTGCGAGAAACTAAACATGCGACTGAGCCGATGTGAGAGAAGACATCATCCCCGAGGTTGGAACACTGACCTGAGCTCCATTGTACAAGTACACAGACGTTCTGAAGCAATTTTCGTGACTCGCTGGCCCGTATAGTACACCTTCTTACTGCGACACGGTGTCGATTTGTAACAGGCTGAGGCGTGTGAGACGGACGGTTGAACTTGAGAAGCTAACCGTTGAATATCCATAATTCGTCCTCTAGGGTCCAGCGGACACTTACAGTTTTCAAGAACCATCCTCGTCAAAGGGAAAAATGATGTCGACAACCCTCAGCAGATTTAAGCTGTACTATTTCCACTGTGGAGAGACCTTCCTCCCGAACCGGTCACCAAAACCATTATGATCAGTATTCTATTGATCGACTCGGTCGCAGAGCGCAGCAGAGCTAAAAGCTGTACTGCCGGTTGTAGAGCAAGATATGCAACCATCTAGCAAGGAGTGGTATGCATGAGCCATACGTCTGCACGACAACCGGAATAAAGAACACGATATCAGAGCTATGAGTGTGAGTGGGAAGCGGTAGACATCCATTGTAGCTCGATGAGCAATGCCGAACCTATCGGCTATAGGAACCCGTTGTTGCTCCAATCTTGCTGTATGACTTTTCGAGGGGAACAACCTTGCGGCCTGCACGAGGGTGAAAATGCAGATCATGGACGATACAAATGATCAATATACGTCTTAAACCACGAAGCGTACATCATAGAAGTGATAGAATCTAGTTCAGCCTCTTCGTACGCCTGCCTTCTCTTCCAACATGGAAGACACGAAGACTAAGGCGCGACTGATAAGCCAGAAACTATTCACGCGTCACGATATCCTGTGCGCAACAGCTGTACGGTTGGTTCCATATGCTGTCGTGAAGATACAACCATTCGAATGGTCATCATGCATTGGTGGCCCTACACTCTCTAGGATTTCATCGGGCTGAAGGGCAACAGGCAGATTCAACTGCCACAAACAGACCGCGAATGTTAGTCTCCTTGCAAAGTCCGGACGTCAGTGCTTAGCTTATCGAAATCCATTTCAAAGCTTCCCGGGGTGCTGGCGTAGTGGCTTACCTCAACACAAACCAGCTCTATCTGCCTAAAGAGTGAGTAGACCAAGAAATAGGGAAATGACATCTGATGGGAGCGATACTTATTCATAGGAGCTTATTAGAGCCACCTACAACAGCATCAATAATTCGCTTTCAATTGTCTCCTTACCCGAAGTACGTTAGTAGTTCAGCAAAATAGCAACGATCAACAATGCTCATGCGGCTTCTGTTGATAGGTGAAGCTTTACCAGCAAGCTCGCTCGTCCAAACCTGCTAGAACTTGTGCTTGTCGACACCAGGTACGTCAACTTTCCGACGAACACATGAAATCATGCTAACTAGACCTCACAGCATGTCAGCACAGGACACAAATACCGGTCTGAACCTAAACGAGGTCCCAGCCGCCAACGGTCCCAATCGTGATCAAGTCATTCAAGAAGGGGCTGCGCATTCGTACAGCTCCCGCTTGCGTAGCGGTCGTCTAGATCTTCGCCATTCTCCTCCTCCTTGCGTAGGAGATGGCTCCGACGACGAGGAAGATGAAGGGATCGAGGAGCACGACATCGAGGAGCTGATGGCGGGAAACGAACAATACTCTCAGCAGGGTCACCCTGACCAAATCATGCGGGTTCCTGGTCGAGACCTAATTCTCGTTCCCGAATGGGGGGATGAACTCACCGCTCGCTATATTCAAGAACAACGAAATGCTTTGGCTCAACTGGAGGCGGTGAACGGTGTTCCCCCAACATCACTCAATGCAGAGCCACCGACCGGTCCCGAAGGTTACATCATGATTCCCGCACACCTGGGACAAGTCCTCGCGATCCACGATGCCATGAAGGACTCTCAGCTTGCGGCCCACCATCATGAATATCCCGAGCCAGCTTTCGAAATGGATATTCAACAGTTCATTCTCACCTTGGCCTGCCCGTGGATCGACCGCAACCTTCATCTCTTGAGCGAGAGACCCGGTTTGAGTCGAAGGATAACACAGCCCGTGGCTTTGGGAAGTCATTTCTTGGTCGCCCTCATGCGACCCGATATCAAGACTAAATGGCTTCCTCGACGACCCAGGCCAACCAGCACTACTCATGGGGATGAACCAAGTTCGGACTCCGAAGAAGACTGGACGACATTGGACTCACCAACTCCAGCACATACTCCTCGTCCCGCGGTTGTTGATGCACTTGGGCCGGTCGTGCTGCCCGGACCCGACCTCCAAAATGTCCTGCCTTGCGAAGTATCGTCAGACGTAGATTCAGTGATCATCCTCAGCGACCGGCTGCCTCTTTGTACAAGCTTGGAGGTGCCGTCGATACCCTCCAGGAACGACACGCAACGGTACAGCAACAAGATATGCATGCTAGCTGGATCCGGGCGAACTCGCACGCAGCTCTCACGAATACCCAACTTCAGACTTGGTCGAGCTGGAAGATTGACCGTCAATGTCTTCTTTCCGGAAGCGTACGACCCCCATTTCAAGGGTATGGGCTCGTCCCAAATCGATACCGACACGCTCTTGATCATTTGGGATCGTGTCATCCAACCGGCCATCCTATCCGTTTTCCCGGATGGAGCTTACAACTCCATGCCCCAGTCTGGACAATACGAAGCTGATCGACAAGGGGAAATTGGAGGTGCTGCTCGGCCATCCTGGAGGACAACAACTCTGCCTTCTGACAAGGTGGCAGAGTTTGTTCAGGCTATGCGAGAGCGGCTGGAAAGGCTAGAGGAACCGGAGCTGGCACAGTTCAAAGTTTCAAAGTTCCTGCTTTCTCTGCAAGGCTTCAAGTCTTTCTCTTTCACCAGATTCGATGATCTTGCCCAATCGGAGTATGGATGGTTCGCAGGTCTTGGCTTTACCGACAACGAAGTCGCACCTCTTATGCTCTTCAAAGGCTACCTCAAGGGCCTCCGGCGCGTCACCAAAGATCTTTTGATACCGGACTGGCTGGACTTTAACGACATTCTTCAACAGGGCATAGCCAGAGCGCGGCGCCTAGCTACCTGGGAGAACAGAGAGGAAGATGTAGCCGTAAATGAGGCGTCCTCACTGGACGGAGACGAGCTGGATGGTCTCCTTCACGGTCACCGACGTAGGGAAGGGCCGTCGCTACAAATTAAGCCTGGTATGAAGGCGTTGTGTAACGGCTTGGGCTGTGATACTTGCAGTATCTGGGTTGACGTCGCGGCTGAACTGGGCTGTCCTGGAAAGGTCACAGTTTGGAACCACTCTCATTGCTTCGATGTCGTGTAAGTCTTCACCGGAGGGTAGGGGGGTCTCATACCGCATTCGCTGATTTTCCGAATACCCATTAGCAACTCCCTCGTTGGCAGGGACAACTTTAACCAAGCCAGCGAGTGGCGAACTGGCGCTCGTATGGATGAAATTGCGACCATTCCAGGCCTTGGAGGAGTAGGATTTACGGACAAGCGCTCCCCGAGCCATGGCCCGAACTCTCCTACGCCATACATACAACTTTATTGCCAGGAGAAGGTACCGACATACGCCGCTTTCGGTAGCAAAGCCCGAGGTTCTGATAATTTGGATCAGATACCTGCTAGGAAGCTCCCAATGAAATACCTGCTTGACTGCAGCTCTGACGCGAACAGTCCTCTCGAACGTTGGATTCGCACGGAGAAGAGGATTCTTGAAGACGCAACGGATAAGGCGGATCGGTCTTTTCCCGCCAGATTGGAAGTTCGTACTTCCCTCGAGAATTTGATGGAAACGATCTACAACATGATTGTTGCTCTAAGTCGGTCGACAGAATCGGACGCCTTTCGACACTACAGCAACAATGAATGGTTTCGCTGGAAGTCCCTTAGAGCCGAACACGCAGCAAGGCTTCCCGGAACGATCTTCGGCAGACGAGAGGCGAGGCCATCCGACTGGACAATCGTTCATGCTTTGCTAGCGTCACAAGCCTTTGTACATGGCTTACATTCTCGAATATCCACGGTCACCATCGAGAGAGATACGGTGAACATGCACAGTATGTATATCCGAGTGGACACCACCGCCCACGGCACGATCTACAACTTTCCAAACTCGACAGTCACCTTGCAAGAGCGAGCGAGAAGTGCAGTTTTCCTGCCGTTCTACCCAGCTGGAACCAGGACATTGCACCAGTACTATTCAGCCGTCACAGGTCTAGACTATTCCCAATTCGAGCGAAACTTTGGAGGAATGTCCAATGCGGAGGAAAAGTGGCGGCTGAAGGTCCGGAGAGGTGTACAACGCCTGGCCTCATTCGGTCTGGCGAGGTTGCGGGAACTCATCAAGTATCGACCTGCAGGTCAGGTAGCTAGACCGAACAGCAACGCATCTGTACAATCAACAGTCGACGATCGTCCATCTGCGGTTATTCAAGATGATGCAGTACACATTCGGTTGGAGGCGATCGTCAAAGAAAAACTGGACTCGGTACTAGATGAGAGCTTGGTGGTCAGAGGACAGGCGGGAAGGGACCTCGCGAAGTACTTAGAGGAGCACGAGATCCTCGATGTACCATTCATCATTCAGGAATTTGGCAGGTCATTGGGGCTCCTGATGCACGTCTACGAAGCGGATCGATTGGAAAGCCTACGTGACATGCAACCAGCGCATGGCCGTCATCTCATCATCGATGCCAACGGGATCGTCCAGGTCGAGACAGAGCCACTATGGTCTGTTCCACGGGCATCTGATCAGATAGACCGGCGTGCGAACCGTCTCAATGCTGGCGGCCTTGATGTCACCGACTTCCAAAGAAATCTGCCGGCAACACTTCCCACCACGACATATGCTGTTCGTTCGTTCAAAATAGAGTGGGTTGTGACATACACTGCGGGGTCGGGGATGTATTTGCCAGATGTGTCGATGGGAAAAGTGCTACGGGATACACACATACCTCCACCCACAACTGAAGATGATCGCGAAGACGACAAAGCGTTGCTAGACTGGCTACGGAGGGTACAAGATTCTGAGACGCCGTTCCCAGAAGACCTTTTCAGTAGACCGTCGATAGCCGATGTGGTTGTCTTCATCTTGTCCAGCTTCCAGCACCAACTGTTGATGACCATGCCCAAGACCGTTCGAGCCAACAAAAAGTTCCCGGATCAAGAAGGCGAACCCTATATCAAAGCAGCTACCGAACGGGATCTTGTGGTGTCCCAGCATTTGATGAGGGAGACGTACTCTGGCTTGCCAGGTCGATTAACTCGCTTTGTTGCCACTCAATACACCAAAACGAAGTGGGAGGGATTTGCCGCGTTCTTCTTCCCAGCGAGTCTGGAGGACTGCGAGATGCACCCTGGCTGGATCGAACCGCAAGCCACGTATCTGGATTTGTGGCGTGGGTTGCTCGAGCGAGTCAGCGAATTACCCAATTCCCGAACAATCACGGACGCTCTGGTGCAGGTATCGACTACATTCGTGAGATCCTTCAAGGTCTTGCCTGATCTCTCTGGCAAGGCGTACAAAGCTTTGAGACACAAGAAGGCTTGTGATAACCCACTCTCCCTTTGGGATGACACAGCATTCGAAAAGTATACCACCGGCGACATCACAAAATTCGATCCTCGATGGATGACAATCGCTCCTGGTGCCCGAGTAGCCAGTCGTATCAGATTGGCGTACTGCTTCACAGCGCCCGATCAGATATCGTACATGGGTTATTGGCGCGGAGACATGGATATAAAAGAAGCGAGGAACAACTATGCGACCCTTTATCCCTCTCCGCCTCCTTTCGAGTACCCTTGGATGAAAGAGAATTACGACCGAGTCATACCCGAAAGGGAGTACATGATCAGGAAGGAGGGACTTGACCCCAATCACTTCAATCCTGCTGACAAACGCAGAGGGTTAGGGCACAATTGGTGGGATGCCAATCATAGCGTGGTTTCTTGTGCGGTTTGTCGGACCTGGAGCATTCTCAACCCGCCGGATCTGCAAAGTGAAACTGTGGACCCGGCTTTGGATCTGGCCAAGTATAAAACTGGAGGGCAATGCTGGGGATATTTTGCTTGCTCGTGAGTCCAGCTGTTTCCCGTACAAATCTTGTTCCTTATCCCTGTTTCCCTGTTTCAACAGTTCCGACGACAATTCCTCCAAATCAGTTAGTAAGGTCAGCCAGAGTACTGGTAGAAAACGCAAGATGCCGCAAACGTCTACTGTTCCTGGCAAGAAGCCTACTGCGCGAAGCTATTACAACTAGTCAAGCTATTACAACTAGTCAAGCTATTGCAACTAGTCTTTTCTTGCTCGTGTTGTAGTTACCATATGACTCATGAAATACTTCGTGCAACGCGTTGAAGTCCAAAGAAAAAAGTGACTAACCCGAGTGCAACTCAGTCGCACCTGGAGACTAAAATGGGTTTGACCTAACCAGGAAGTGACAAAATAGTGGTCCGGCGCGCGTGATATTTCCTAAGTACAAAAGTGACAAAATCACAAAAGTCGAGAATTGCAACTCAGTCGCACCTGGAGACTAAAATGGGTTTGACCTAACCAGGAAGTGACAAAATAGTGGTCCGGCGCGCGTGATATTTTCTAAGTACAAAAGTGACAAAATCACAAAAGTCGAGAATTGCAACTCAGTCGCACCTGGAGACTAAAATGGGTTTGACCTAACCAGGAAGTGACAAAATACTGCTCCACTTCAGCTGAATTTTTCTAAGTACAAAATCACTCATATGAACAAAAGTCAAAAAGGGGGTCACCCATTACCCCTATTACATATATAACGCGTAAGAAGAGTCAGCCAATCGACCCTCATCTTTTCCAACCGGCTTCCCACGACAAATTGGCAAGGCTGCAAAGATACAGCCTGCGGGCCATTGTTCTTGCAGCAGTGGCAGACCCCCTGTACCCGTCCATGCGATCCCTGTTGCCACCGTGATGTCTTTTGAGCGAGAACCTCGATGAGAGATGTGACCGATATCATCTTCTGGTCATCGAATATCCGGGCGTCTTTTGCCGGGAACCTTCCTGGGTACAGCTCGGCTAACAACGCACGAAGATCGTTCCGGAATGCTGTTGCAGAGGTGACAAAGTCCCACTCCGCCAGAGCGGCAAGCTTGGCACACGGAGCCTGGTCACTGAAAAGTTCTGTGTACACGGCCACTCGATTTCTGGCGCAGCTTGGATCGTTCGCGTGGAGTATGAACGGCATGAGGAAACTGTCGTAGGCGCAACTCTGATCATCCCACGATAATTCGATATTGGTCCACTGAGTCCGAGCTACATCGTAAGACGTCAACTGGGCTCAAGGTCAAAAGAATAGCTTCACTCACTGGTCGCTGCGACAGCCCCAGCGGTCAAAAGCCCTTTGTAATTCGAGGGAACTAATGCCGGCCGATGGCGCCCTGTATGCAAGAGCAAGGCTGCGGGGTTGTGCCCTGTGTAAACCTCGCTATAACTTTCTCTCCTCATGAATATGCGACCCACCACTTACCAGTTGGATCCGTGGGATACCTGCCGCTTTTGAGACTTGCTCGGAGGTGGTTCTAATGTCATTTCTGTGTCATAGTGGTCCCATGACCGTTTCAGTCTTTCTTCCACCTCCGACTGCATTTCTTCTTTCATGACTTGACTGTCACCGTCACTGGGCGGCCTCGTTTCATTGCATATGAAGATGGCAGAATCGACCTTGTCGAGCGCAGAAGACGATACTCGTTCAAGTTGAAGCGAGTGAGGATAAGGAATGCGTGTACGACCTTCTTCTGCGGAACAAAATCATCAACCACGACGCGTAATACAAGACCTTGTGTGCGTGCACTTACGGGACAGCGTCAACATTGGACCCACCCGATCAAAGTCTAGCAAAACCATCCGGAAGATGGAGCATTTCATTTCGTCCTGGTCCTCTCTAGAGGGGTAACTTGTTGGCTGAGGCTATCCGGCCTGTGTCTCCAAGTTCAAGCGACAATGAAACTTAGCGGGCAACATTTGGCCAGGTATTTCGAGGTTGTTAACTTCAATTCCTAACCCTATGTTTTTGAAGCTCGACCTCAATAACGTAGCCCCAGAATGTCGCTTTAAGCCGAAGACCCCAGAAATTAATCCCCTAAAAGTTCTGGAAGAGTGAAAGAACATTGATGGAAAGATCGACCCCCTTTAAAATTGACGACGTGTCATCAGGCGTGATATCGCATAGGTTCCTCCTGTCTTCCCGTTCTCTATATACAGTGTGCAGTTAAGACCCCAAGGAAGGCTAGTGGCTTCGACTTGCTTGATTTTACCGTCTCCCGCTGTCTCGAATATGGACCAAGTCATCAAATCACCAAAAGGAAAGCAAAGGCTGAAATGGACCAACGCGGCCAGTCTCGTCGGCCTTCCCAACTTCGCTCCTCATTGCGTAGCCTTCCAATTGCTGTCCTTCCTGGTGCATTGTTGTGGAATCCACCCGGCTCTCAATCTGGCTTTAGCTGGTATCCGTCCAGCGTTTTTTTTTCGCGCGGAAATGTATAATTTCGAGCTTGAATGATACCGGCAACGATCAAGTCGACACCCTGCTGAATCTCATCCTCAGTGAGGTCTTTCAACAGTTCTGCGAATTCGTAGTTGTCCTTGGCGTCCGTTAAAGCCTGAAGCATCCTCTCTTGAATGGTATTTGACGTAGGAGCGAGGCGTAAGCCTTTCTTGGTCCATCGCAGGGGACCAATCGCTGAAGTCGGCTCCGCTTGGCTTGGTCCCTCGGGTGTTGGCCGCTGGTGTCGTGACAGAAGGAGCAGATTCGGCATGCTGGGTGTTAACGGCGGTAAAGAAGAGAGTATCAAGCCTCCATCTGAGTACTGTGAATCATTGTGTTGATGATTCGGTGCGCTATCGATGGCGAGTATGGTCGGGCTGATATTGGGGAAGGGTGAACAAGCGTTTCGTGCAGACTGTTGCTTTTCGAGTGATTCTAGCAGTTCGTCTGAGATGTCCGCAAAGGCATCATCGACGCCGAACTCTGAACTCATAGTTAGAGAGATATAGAGGTATTTGACCTCAATCATGCATTCATGCCTAGACGACAGAATCAATCCTCTGTCCAGCGATTCCAGGTAATATACGCCTCCCACTAATTGTAACTTGTACATTTGGGTGATTGCCCGGCTAGAGTTTGGTATGGCACGGTGGTCTGGCGGAGATCAGACACCGCTGCGTTAAAGTTTCCTAGAGCCGATACAGCGTTAGATGATGCCAGTCCGCCAGTCTCTCGTTCGCTGAGAGAGGGAAAGTCACGGAGGGGCATCGACGAGGGCTGCTGCAGAAGGCCACCGGTGACACGCCGTGAATAGCATGGGAACAACACAATGTGCCCGTTTGTCTCGGAAACAAACTTGCGCCTCAAAGTCTATGCAGGTCGACGAAAAGAGCGGGAGGGCCGAAGGTGTACACGAGAATACAGGATGCTGTCTCAATAAACGATTAGTGACATACTGGCGAACGATACTCTTCAGCAGCTCTGCCGCGGAGCCACTCGGAAGATTAACAATGACGTTCGGCGGTATACCTTTGAACCGGCTGGGCGACACACCAAATACGGCTAAGGAACAGACACGAAAAGCTCCGATTACGACTGTTGGTCCTCGCCGCGGATATGTGACGACGTACCGAAAAGTGAGCAAACGGGAGTGTGTCTCCGGACCTTACATCCCGCACAAACAGGCGTGAAACGCCACTCACCGACGCCGCTTTACGGGAATAAAGACGAGGGTACGGTCTAATAGCGCAGACTGTACAAGTACTACAGTCCCGACCAAATGATAAGGGTATACAGAGCCCGACATTTCTGGTGCATAAACGCGTACCGGTCGAAACAGGGGGTACGTAAACTCGAAGCAAACGGTCGCTGTCGTGAGCATGGGACGATGAGGCTTTGATGGTATAAAAACGTAAGTTCGAGATCGGCTGTGACTCCTGCCCTCTGTCGTTTCCACACAACCGACATAGTCTACGTTATTATCTGAGAAGATGTTTCCTTACCAGATAGAGCCTAACCTCGGGAAGGCGACCATCGACAACATTGAGACCACAACCCCTCAACCCTCAAACTGTGTTTTTCCACTTCACTCGAACGGCGTAGTGGCGCAGACGACAGGCGTACATTGGACAACAACGCCTGATCAGCAAATATTGAACTGGGATTGGGAATCCCTCACGACGTCTCAAGTTGCAAACGTGGCTGGAAAGATGAATGAACCGAGCGATTTCTGGGGAGGGTATATGGATGGGGCGACAGAAAGTGAGAAAGCCGTTGTGAGTGCAGAGATTTTCGTCTTTGGTGCAAAGCTGAAGGGTCCTGTTAGCTCGACTCGGTGGCTGGGCATGATATGACTTGCATAACGGTAGAAGACACTCAAACAATGGTGGGTAATTGTTTTTCTAACTTGACCCCAAGAGCTTTTCAATGATTTTCAGCCCGTCGTCGGAGAAGCAGGCCCAGCCAGATGATGCCGACGACGCATCGATGGATGGCAGAGAGGTGAGTTGTTGCTCTGCCGTCGATCTTCTTCGCCGTGCTTATCTTTCGATGTTCTGATAAGCCGTTTGGCGACGCTGAGAGGACGTCAGAGTGCGAAGACGACGAAAAGGAGGAGAGTATTATCCTGAAGGTGTGTGATTGCGATGAGTCAACGTGTAGCAAGGTGTTGATCGAAGTGCAACTGTGACATAAAGCGGGACCGGCCCTCTGTAGAAGACCTCGAAAGAACTCCCATCGCGCTCGCCGCGCTGGAAGGCTGTGGCCTACTGTACCATCCCGGAATCCGACTGGCTATATGCACCGTGTGCCAGATTGGCTTGAAGCCGTCACCGACGGCGATCAAGACGCATTATCAAAGACAGAAACACTTGCCGATTCCCTCCAGCGCAGCTCGACGGGAACTGGCTAACTTAGTCGACGTCGAGTTCGAAACCTACATCCCGCGCCTCGAAAAAGGGCAGTGCGTCAAGCCCGTTCAAGGGGTTTCGGTCCAGGATGGAGTTCAGTGTGGCTGTTGCCAATACGTTGGGTTGACTGTTTTTAACGTCCGAAGGCATGTCAAGACTGCTCACGGAGATGTACATGGGGTCACCATCGAAGCGATCCCAGTCAAGTGTCAGTTATTGCGCGTGCACTCGCTAGACAGGGTGCCTGTTCAGGTGGAGGAGTCGAAAGACTTGAATCCCACAGCACCGACAACGGAACTTCATCGGTTGTACAATCACCATACCGGTATCGTAGACGACAACGTGGAGGCCGAAGTGAGCCGATCTGAGTGGCCTTATTTGAAGGTTATCAATTGGAAAAAGGTAGCAGCTTTGGACGCCGCCTTTCCTCCCAAGGCGTTGCTAAAGTTTGTGGCGTTGCCTCGTCGGAGTGCCCTCGAGGCCACCTCTTTCGCTGGCCGATTACAAGAGTGCGTCAACGCATTCTTTTGGAGTCAAAAGCAAGTCGTTTTAAAGACCGACCGCACGATCCGCAAAATGGTTGTTGCGGGATCCTTCGAGTGAGTGGCAAAGCGACTACAAGGAAGCAACATGGCTAATATCCAACCTGTATAGACACTTACAGGAAGCAAAGGCTCTCGAATGGTTGGAGCCTAAGAGTGTCACGGCCTACATAAAAACTATGTCAGCTTTCACGGTCTTCATCTGTCGAACTCTCGGTTCTCAAAGTGAAGAGGCCTACGCATACGTTTTCCAAAAATATGGCCACGCACAAGAAGCCATCATGTCTCTCGTACGGGAGGTAAACAAAGACGCCCAGTCCGACGCGGCGAGCGAGGCATTAAGCCAAGCGATATTCGGTATTATCCGAACAACATACCCACTTACTGTGGTCACCGATTTGGACTATCCCACCTTTCATTTCCTCGCAATCCTCAACATGTATGACGATGGATCGTTCCCGTCGCCTCATGGCGTAACGCAAAGTATTGCCCACCTTCAATGGGGATTCAGAGTTATTATGCTGAATAACCTACTCGCCGCCGACAGCGCCAGACGAAACTCTGAACTAGCTAGTCAGGTTCGACATACGGATACTCTCGAAAGCTCCATCGTCCCAGACGCTACCGAGGACACCAATTTCTTGTGGGGTATGCTTTCGCCCTTTCGTATCGACCGAGGATCCGATATGTCCCACTTGTTGAGTATCAAGGGATACCTGCGCTCACAAGTGGAACAAACACAGAAACTGCCGGACTGCTTGTGGGAGGATCCGCCAATCTATCAAACGCTCACTCATGGCACAATTCGTCTTCATCTGGGGAAATTCGGTATCGATCTCGAGCAACTGCAGCATTCAGCATGTCTATTGATACAATCACTGTGCTTTGGCCACAACCCCGACGAATGGCTACCGTCTGGCCATTATTTGCGCGACGACCAAGGTCGCAAGGAGATCGGCTACAGCTTTTTGTCCGAACCTGAGAACAAAATTCAAGATGTTCAGACTTGAATGTTGGAAAGCGCTCAGAAGACAACCGGTCCCTGTGCCCTCTTTGTCGGCACGCAAGACGGCAAGCTGGTTCTTCATGGGCCAAATGCGACCAAGTATCTGCGAGAGGCTGGAGAGCTCCTCCAAAAGCTGGCAGTTCTTATGCACCTCACCGCAGGAGGACCTCCACGTGCGGAAGAAGCCATTCTGACGACAATGGTGAATGGAAATAATTCTCAGCGGAACATTTATTGGGTCCGAGGAAGGATTTGCTGGACGTTGTGGTACAACAATTCCACGACAATGAATGGACAAGTGAGTGATATATTTTCTTACAGTAGAATGCTATCGCTGACGGACGATGCGTCATAGTTTATTTGTCGATTTCTTTCCAGAGATTTGAGTCGATTACTGCTTCAGTACATCGTAATGATCCGACCCCTCGAAACCGTGCTATTGATCAAAAAGGGATTGGAAGCCGCGACAACGAAAAGCAAGAACCTGCTGTTCACAACGGGAGGACTCGCCTGGTCAGGGCAACGCTACGGAGAGGCGCTTGAGAGAGTCAGCTCAGGTGCACTGAGCATGGAGCTGGGAATACGATCGTGGCGGCAACTGCAAGTCGCCATCTCCACAAAGCACATCACGGAGAGCAAGCGTGGAAATCCTTCGGCAGCATCGGGCGGTACCGTCGTGGAAACTCCGCAAGCAGGGCACTCTGACTATACAACCGAGCAACACTATGGCATACTGATGGGCGTCAATCTAGATGTACCTGAGGAGCGTCAACTCGCTTTCGAAAACGCATCGGACTTGTGGCAAAAGTTATTGTCCCTCTCACGGCCGACGCAAGAAGAACAAACAGACGAAAACGTAGCTCTGATCCGCATTGCAACACCGGGGATCGCTCTTCAAAGATGTGGAGCGCCGACCAGAACTTCTCAAGTCAACGTCAAGTTTGGTCGGTCGGTAGACCAAAGCACACCAATGGATTTACGCCGCGTGTTAGGTGCGGGCGCGCATTTCAAATCCCCTACTCAAGCGCGGGCGTGTCAAGCGATACTCTTGCAGTCGACGGTCCAAGCGTCACCACGGGAGAAAAATGTGTTGGTAGTGCTTCCTACCGGAGCTGGAAAGACTATCACTTGGCTGCTACCGCACGTACGTCAGGACGTAGAAAAACTGTCAATTATCATGGTGC
This sequence comes from Naganishia friedmannii, assembly GCA_030039255.1. Classification (NCBI taxonomy): domain Eukaryota; kingdom Fungi; phylum Basidiomycota; class Tremellomycetes; order Filobasidiales; family Filobasidiaceae; genus Naganishia; species Naganishia friedmannii. Next base: position 27,313 of record JASBWT010000031.1, read on the forward strand.
CCCTGAATGCGTTGATGGACGACTTAGCCGCACGTTTGCGCCTGCAGTTCAGGATCCCGGTGTCTGTTCCAGGAGGACTATATCCCTTGCGGCTAGACAGCGTGAAGGCGGGTATCGTGCTGCTGTCTTACGATCGAGGCCTTACGAGTGGTGCAATGGGAGAGATAGCTCGTTGCAAAAGCCGCATAGTAAGCCTTGACTGGTTGCTTTATGACGAGCCGTCGAAACTAATGATTACGTCCCGCTTGTAGGCCAGGATAGTTTGGGAGGAAGCGCATTTAGTCATCACCGCTGGCAACTACAGAGCGGTAATGCACGACGTAAACAAATTAACAGATTACGGCATACCCGTTACACTGGTGACGGCAACCTGTCCTCCGATCATGCTACAACCGATGCTGAAGCGGTATGGGCTCGATATGTGTGTGGAGGTGCGAGACAATACTACACGATGGAACGTCATGTACATGGTACACCCAGCCGAGACGACTTTCACAGACATGCCGACAACTATTCATCAATTCTTGGAGCTGAAGTTTCCGGCGAGTTTGAGGCCGAAAGGTTCACAGATCTTGATCTTCAGCCGCAGCGGCGGTCTCGGGCAGTCGCTGGCAGACTTGCTGGACGTGCCCTACTACCACGCTGGACTGACAGACGAAGAGAGAGGCACACTTCAGAAACGGAAAACTTCCCACAATGGTGGCAAGCAATGCATTCGGAACCGGAATCGATATCGAAACAATTGACATCGTTCTGCATATGGGAAGTCCGTTTAATCTACTGGACTTTAGTCAGGAATCAGGTCGATGCGGAAGAGGCAAGAGACCCGGACTGAGTCTGGTGTTTCGGACCCCGCCATCGAGGGCCAACAACGATGGCGACATCGAAAGAGACATGCTCGTCGGAAAAGAACAGATGCGGTCCTGGCTGAGCGACTTCACCGAATGCCGGCGATGGCGAATCGGGAAATTCCTGGATGGAGAGGGAAAGACCTGTAGTGAGATGTGCCACGCGGAGTTGTGTGACATGTGTCATAAAGCGGGGAACACGGGACAGGACCCGATTGAGGTTTTCGCCTTGCGCTTGCAGAAAGAACGTGAGTGATCAGCCACCTCAGTTCGGAGCGCTCGTACTAAACACCGGTTGATGGTCTGTAGGTGAAATCGAAGATAAGACCCGCCAGGATCTCCTGAACGTTGAGGCTTTTCCCAAAGAAACGCCCAGCCAAACCCACTGGATGAAGATGGATTCGCCGACAGACAATCGCAACCGCGTGCCCTATGGCGAGATGCTTTGCTCGAGCGCTCACTCAACAGCGACGTTTCGACCTTCTTCAGGGTCTCAAATTCACGGAGGGTGGTCGGGCCGCACCCAATCTTCACCGTTAGACAGCGCTTTTGCTGCGCTCGCTCAAGGTCGTAAGAGGAAGGCCGAAGAGCTTCCGCAGGCCTCCTCGAGTCGAGCGTCGTCTTCCAACAGCCAACAGAGCTTGATGGACACCTTGGTACAGCTCATCAACTCAGAAAACAACAAGGACCTCAAAGCGATGTGTCACGTCTGTCTCGCCTTCGGATTACTCAGGAAATGTAGACGAGAATTGTGTCCGCAACTCGCACTGCTCAGGACCACGTCGGGATTAAATAACCTGGATGTCGGCGAATTCCACCGGAACAATGCAACAAGTTTCAAGAGTCTGCTCAAGCGGGAAATACCGTTTAGCAAAAATCTTTGCACGGGTTGTTGGCTTCCAGCTACTGAGGCTGGATTACACCTTGGCAAGGGTTCGCATCGCGAAGTTTGCCGCGCCGGCACATCACTGGTCCTTTATACCATGACCTATGCCGCCCTCATCTGGAACCTCTGGACGAATGGATCGATGGTCAATGCGGGAGAAATAAAGTGGGTGAAGCGAATGACCAGTCTCGCAAAACGTCCGGGAGGTTTTCCGTCTGAGTTTGCGAAATTCATCGTGGAGATATGGCCGAATGCCAATGCTCGAGATAACTGTATGTGGTTGTTAAGGTTGGTAATGGACATGATAGCGCAGTGTGAACTGCCCTATAAAGGTGTGAAATTGGACTATAAGTTGTAACCTTTGGAAAGGAATAGGAATGCTATCGTAGATATGGTCAGTATCGCCGTAATTGAAGCACTCCACGCCGTTTTAGGGAGGGTGAACGGGGACGATATCTTGGATAGTTATGCACAAAACGGGCTGGCGGTACAACAGACACCATAGAGAACACCTATTGACTTTGACGGGGCTTGGTCGTGTGACAGCACATTACTTCAGATAATAGATCACCTGTATCCGGATTAATGCAATCCGAACGCTGTTCAGTTTCTCTTTACGAACATTATGAGCCGAATCGAAGAAGAGCGACGAACAAGAGAATGGTGTAAAAGTATAGGAGTGGAAGCTACGAGTTCACGTGCTGGGGGCTGTGACCGAGGTGGGGGCAAAGAACAGGAGGTGGCGCAGCTAATTCATGCGGCAAGACTGACAACGAAACGTCTGAACGAGAATCTTCTTCGCCAAGTCGACCTCGAACTTGCAGGGAAACTAGAAGGGTCGCATTATCTTTACAAAATCTTACTAAGGCGGTGCAATGATGTTTCAAGTCAACAATTGTTGGGTCGGTGTCAAATCAACGATGTCCATTAATGAGGCGAGCTGTCACTGACCAGCTGACTTGTCCCCGACATGTAACACCCGAGAGGCGATGGTAAACAGATAAAGAGGGAGTCTTTCCGCCCGAGGCGCATAATCTGCGATAATGTTGTCGTGTCAACGATGTTCATCACTGCTACGTGCAGAGGCCTTTCCTCGAAGTCTGACACTGAAGGAGGTGAGTTTCAATCACAAGAGCGGTATTATTCTTCAGCAACAGGGTTTTCGAGTAGGGGACCGATGTTTGTGCCCGATAAGCGTAATTTGCGATGTATCGTGTTATCATGTCAACGATGTCCACCGCCGGTTCACTCAGACCTCCGCGCGACGTTCAAAACTAGGGGGGCTAAGCTTCAATGACACTTGCAGTCTTGTTCAACAGCACAGCTTCCGTTTAAGGGGCAGTCTTTGCGTTCCAGGAGCAAAGTTTTATTCGGAGGGGCAGTCTTGCCGGACCCAGCTTGTTCCGTGGAGGGGCAGTTTCTGCGTCCGAGGAGCAGTCTTTGCCTCCGAGGAGCAGTCTTTGTCTCCGAGGATCAAGGTTTCAGCCGGAGGGGCAGTCTTTTGGCCCTCATTGAGTGGAGGGGCAGTTTTTGCCGCCGAGGAGCGGTCTTTACGTCCGAGGAGCAGTCTTTGCATCCGGGGACCAGAGTTTCAATTGGGGGGACGGTCTTTCAGAATCAGAGTATGTTCAGAGCGGAGGCTGTCTTTGCATGCGAGGAGCAGTGTTTCATGAACAGAGGCAATCTTCCAAGAGTTCTGTTTGAAGGGGCAGTGTTTACCTCCGCGGAGCACTCTTTTCAAAGAGGAGGCAGAGTTTGGGTCCGGGAGACCTCCCTGTTTTGCTAAGGAAGAGGCACTCTTTCGAAAAATTATAGGGATAGGTCTACGGCTCTTCAGACAGTCCTCCGTCTCCGCCTCTGTCGCCTGTCCCCACCACTCCTCGTCTCGACATCGCGATCAACAACGACGACATCAACCGCATCGACCAGATGTTCTCATACTCCAGCGAGGAGGAGCCCTTGTCTGGCGCCGTCGTCGAATCGTCCTCTGACGATGGAGACGATGAGGCCGACACGCTCCACCATAGCCAAGTCATCCGTCACTACTTGGTTCGCGGTGACATCCGTTACATGTATGTCTCCTATCGGTTTTCTTTGCTGGCCTTCGCCTCACTTACATCCGTCACTACCTCAGTGTACTCCTCCAAGGCCGAAAGTACAAACTTAAGGCCGAAGACCTCGACGAAAGGTACTACGGCGTGCGAGCCGCGCTGTGGACCTACTGGCACTTCAAGCGTCGAGGAAGGGTGCCAATGGACAAACTCCGTGCCCACTTTCAATTTAAGGGTTATTCGGGTTTCTTCAGGGAAATGTTGTGGCACTTGCTGACCATCGAAGAATACGAGTATCTCAACAGCATGCGACGAAAGGGTATGTTACACAAGGTTAAGTGTCTACCTGCAGCATCCAAAGGACCCAAGGGACCTCGAGGACCAGCTCCCAAGAAAGACTAGACAGGATGTAGACGCCGAGGACGTCGTCTTCCTCGTGGGCGGGGGAAGTTGTAGAGAACTGTATGTTATATAGCGCTCTTATACATATTTGGAGAGTGCTATTTTATTCCGTTACAAAACTTCGTCTCCCGTTTGCTTTCCGACTTCACTCCGCTACGTCACCTTGAACGCCACCTCGTAGACTCCGTATTGATACGGACTTGTGCCATAATGCTATACCGTCCATCCAGCTGGCTTAGCCGACGCACGACCCACCAGCTTACTCAGGCAGTTCTCACAACTGGGTTTCGCTGAGTAATACTTCAACCCAGAGTCGGCTCGTCACTCAAATCCTTGCTACCCTTGAGCAAACACGCGACACATTTCCCCTAGGTGCAAATGCTCGACTTTTCGCCCCTAAGGCAAATGCGCGACATATTCCCCTAAGGCAAACGTGCGACACTTTGCCCCTAAGGCAAATGCGCGACCTTTTGCCCTTGCGCAAGTGAAGACTGCAGCTCTCCTATGGTGTTCCCTCTCGACCAGGAAAACTATATAAGCAGAGGATTCTGACACAGTTGTAGTAGCTTCTTATGACTTTTATCTCACCCTTTGATTTACCTTAATTTCCAAGCTACCTTGAGTGCAAGACTTCTCAGGATTAGCTACCCTCGTCTTCCACCCACGGTATTCAAGTATCGTCTTAAGTAATAAGTGTACAACGTTGTGCTAAGTACCCACTACAACGGCGGTGCTAACTACTAACACAGATTAGACCACCAGCCCGCGACAAAAAGGCAAAGACGGAAAGGGGCAAAAAGGAGCGATCCCGTGTATAGCGTACTGTATAATATAGACAATGCCAACTTTACTAGCACGTTTCCATTACCATCTGCCACCATAAGCTTTTCTCCCAAGGTGATAGCCTGTATTAAGCGCTTGGAGACCCAGCCATCCCAAAAGACAACACAGTTGTTACCTCCCCTAAGCGAGGAGCCACACCGCGTAGGCTTTCTGCTGGTCTCACCCACCACTTGCGATCCGGTCTCTGCTCGTGAACCTAAACTCGCCATCCCATGTTATCCTTGCTACATTATTCATAAGTCCTGCATATGCGATATGGAGTCGCAAAGGTGTAACGCGATGTTGCCGACCAGAGGAGCGGCGGTGATCTTGGACAACGTGATGCGTTGATGCATGTGAGAGTGATAGTTATCCATTCATATGTGTTCCGGGAGTGCTTGACACGCATGATCTTGGGTATGTGACGGACAGTATATTATCAAGGCAGAGTCTTGGTTATTGTGCCGGAAGACCAGAATTGGGTTCTCGAAGCTTGATTTTGACATAGCCTCCCATAGGGGATACTATTTGCGAGAGCAGATTACACGACACTGACGGCGGACGCCGATGTTGCGCGATGTGCACCTGAAAAAGAGGTGGAAGAAATACCTGAATTAGTCCGGACGATGCGGAGAAGGCAGTGCATGATTTTCGAGTGGACGAACCAGGGGCTGGTAACCGCCGACCTAGTTATCTTGATGTTTGACTACTTACCGACATTGTGTTATGGCTGAATCAAGGAATGATCAGCCGGGGAATGCCTAGAAGTTTGAGCGGTCCAGAATGACTGTAGCCAAAAAGAAATGTACTAAACTGCCCTCAAGGTTACATCTCGAGCCGCAGTAATGCAGTATTGTAATCCTTCACAGAAGACATGCGTTTCGCTTCCTCTTACATCCTCCGCCTATTCAAGGGTTGAAGCGGAGTGGAACCCTAAGGATTTCTATAAGAGTCCCCCAGCGTTGTATCAATTTATAGTATATATAGAAGACATATAACTAACGATGAACAGTGCAATATCTTTAAGTGGGGCTGTCAAAATGGATTACGCTTCACGACTATTCGTTTCGGACAAGGTAAACCGCAAGCTTACTGAATGCAATAGGCGGACCACTAATACTGTAGTGCTCCGCATGACTAAAGAAATCTTGATTAAAGTCACGATTATATTCATGGTTATGGTTAGTCGACTAAATTCGAATGCACCGGAGCGGAATCTCAAAATCGTGACTTTACATTCATGTGATTCTTGATTATTCCAAATCATCCAAGAGTTGCTATTCTATTCATGAATCGTATGACCATTCATGGTTTTACCGTATTTTCGTGAATAGCGGGTCTATAAACCGTGATGTCGGTGAGCTGTCGGGCCTCCAGAGTACAAGAGCGGATTCTAGAGTCTGGAATCTCGACTGTAGAGCGATCACAAGGTGTCCTACAAGAAGTCAAGAAGACAAAAGCGAAATGTGCGAGGAACTCTCGATGCGACCGACTGTTCTTTGTCTTATGTGTCGAGGTACACCCCAAACTTGTCGCTATAGTGAGCCATATTTGATTGGACACTCAATGAAAGCGGATCAAGACATCAGCTCGATGTTGAAGTGGGCTCCAGGGACCGACCACGCTCCGATGCTTATCCACTCTACAGGGAAAGAGTGATACTGGCTTCAGAGCAAGACAGTGGCAAACATGATTGACGTTTGTGAGACCTCCGTGTTTCAGACATTCCTTGTAGGAGAAGTCGGCCGGATATGAATGCATACCATGTACGTCACTCCGCGTGTAGTTGTCTAGATCATGCAGACACATGCGGTATGTCATGGAGAAAGGAAGAAGAAGGATAATTTCTCAATTAAAGGAGTAAGGCATTACGAAAATAGCAAAAAAAGGTCATCAACATCAGATTCGTCCCAGGGACTCGAAGTTATTGTGGTACGACGAGGGCGAGACTTGGCAGAGTGACACGGTCAAAGAAAAGGGGAGTGGAGCGGGTGGTACAAGGAGCGAGTGGCGCCACTTGGCATCTCCCGAACCCCTAGCCTTTTATCGCGGTGTTGCATCATGTCTGACAGAAGAAGCAAAAACGCCAAAGGTCTGGCCGTCAAGAAGATTGCGCGACAGTTGAGAAAGAGGACTTTGGCGAGGGAAATGCCATCTGCATCTCGGAACTCAACATCAACGCCTGTCAAAAGAGATACCTACGTCATGAGCTCGAAAGCAGGCTCACTTCCTGTAAGTTTCGGCTTATAGTTCAAAATCGTTTGCTAATCTCTCGTTATATCCAGCCCTGAAACGTTGATGTCACCGGTGGAGTGCCGTGGCTGACCTTGGTGACAGGTATGAAGTGGGTATACACACTGCCACCCACTGAATCAAATATTGACGTATGGTGCAAAGGTAAGCATCCGCTCTTCTCAAGTCACCGGCTCAAACATTTATGCGTCATGGCTAGCGGAACATAGTAGCATTAGAGCAGATGTCCACTGGCTACCGGACTTATGCGTCAACTCGCCTGTGATCAAGCAGGTCGTGACTTCCGGTCAGTCTATGTGAGTTGCATGCGCATTTCGGTCATGGACAGTGAGCTAATCCTTGCGTCCTCTCAGTCTTTTCCCTCTGGTTGTCTTCATGCCGTCGTATGTGGTTCTAGCTCTAAGGAAGAAGGAAAACCCGCTGAACTAATGAATTCAGTTTTGGGTGCACGGTCGAGGACTCGTTGGCACTATCGGGGGCATGAGTTGATGAGTATAAAGTGGAAAGCCGTAAGAGGTTTGTACAACTTCGCCTGTATATCATCACTGAACCGAAGCCCTACAGACCTGACGTTCCGACAAATAGAAAGAGACTCACAAGCGCTTAAGGCCAATCAGTTCCCTCAATTCGAGCGGGTGTGCTGGCTTCTAGCATGGAAATGCGTCATAGATGGTCGGTTACCAGGGCCAAGGTCTTGACTTACCATTTGATGAAGCAGATTCATAGCCTCCTTCAGGGTCGAGGGATTAGAAACGCCACCTTGATGTCCGCGATCAACTTATCTGGCTCTTCACCCAAATGCAGGAGCGGCGAGCACTGGAGACCAAAAACTGTGTGGAGGACAGAGCGGGAGTAAGGGGAAGGAGAGGGCCTCATGTTAGATGTATATATAACGAATGCAATGACTAAAATTTCTGTCTGACGTACCTGCACAACCGCTGCAACTCCAGAGAGAAAGAGCCACACGGCCTCACAGTGGTGGTGCGTAGCCGGTGTCGGCGGACGGGTAACGGCGGGGACGGCTGGAAACGACGGGGAGGGCAGACAACGGCGAGGAGGGCGGCGACATGACGCTATAGGGGGGAGTAGCGGTCAGCGACGGCAGCTGTAACGAACGGTGGGGTCAAAGCTAAGCCTTCTAGTCCAGATGGCGGTGAGACAGGTGTCCATTGAAGAACCAAATGGATTGGTACACAGTTGCGCATTATGTGATATGCACAAGTTGCGAAACTGTTTTGTAACGTTGCTTGTCTGTTTGTAGCTGCCGCTGCCGCTTGCAAAAAGACGCACTAACAAAGACCACTAGTGATTTAAATGCCAGTTCATTCTCGCGCCTCATATTCTCGCGCCTCCTAGCTTTGTGACTGATGGACTGATGGAGTGGCCGCGGTGATGGAGCCTAAGCTGACCCCTCATTGTAGCGCTGTGCGTTATCCAAAGTTTACGCTTTTGACGCGGAAAATTTATATAAACGCGCCGGCGCGGAGGCGGGGGGCGACGAATATCTATGATGACCCGAAGGACCGCATGGCTCGTTCCTTGGCCCGTTTCTTGGCTCTGCAGTAGGGGTGTTCTTTTCTTTGCTTCTTGGCAAGGGAAAGACTGAACAGGCATCTCGAGCTACATCTCGTGACCTATAAATCTCTCTGATGCTCTGATGCTGATGAGCCATTTGCCATTTGACATGTTCGAACAAGCAAAATGAAAAGGGATCTTGCGCACAACTGTCGGTGCAAGCAAGTTGGTACTTGGCGCGCAGCTGCTGGACTTGTAGCATTGCTCATTACCCGACACTGCGTTTGTTATAATGAACGAGCCGACCTAAATGATCGTTAGCAGCTGGTAACGAGACGAGTCGCCTATACTGGTCACGCAGCTTCCGTAGGTATACAAAGTCGATGACTGTTCACAAAGTGACGTAGTAGTCAACGGAATAGCGAGGTGTGTCGTAGCAGCTGTCAGAAGAAAGCATATTCAAGGCTTGTATCGGAAGCTGTATCATCGGGACCGAGATCATATTTACGAGATAGTGAATACATCATGCAAGTGCCATGTGTTTCGTCGGACTTTGGAGCTGACTTTGAGGAGAGGAGGTGCCGCGGAGGGAAAGAATAGCTGCTAGAAGAGCTGTTCGGATTAGCTGATGGTTCCATGAGAATTATGAAGAGCTATAATATGAAGGACGACAAGTTGGGCGACCGCTCACCCGCCCAGCTTCGCGGTCGCCCAGCTGCATTGCTTCTCGATGGCCGCGGTAATTCTATCGATTCGTTGTACGGCTTATACAGCTACACCCAGATTAGCTGATCAGATCTGTCCTTTCAGATGTTTCGCGAGCGGTGCATCATCTGTGATACGGCAGCTGATACGCAGCTTGATATGGACTTGTTCCGCCCGAAACGCATGAAGGCAGGGAGCGACATAGGGGAGGTACATAGAGAACGTCCGAGTCGTCAGGGTGCCAAGTAGGAAGAACATGAATAGAAGACGTGGTTCATGTGTGCACACTTGCCTTAGCTCTTGCCTTGAGCGAATCAGCGAGGTTTGCGTCACTAAAAACCAAGATCGCAATCGCACATGATGGTGGAAGACTATCAGAACGAGACAGCAGACCTCAGCCCGGCAGCTAGCCCAGCCAAAGGAAGCCGCCCGAGAAACCGGTTTCTGTCTGTTTGTTTGGGTTTCCAGCGCGCCGAGCCGCCCGAATTAGGAAGTTTGTCGCAGGGCAGAAGCGAAGGGCTCCACGTAAACTAACCTGCGCGCGGGGAACGCTGCCGCTTATACAAACTCGTTATCTACCCCGGTTCTTCGCTAATCCGATCCAGGCCATCGCTATCAATCAGCCTTATCGCCTAATTCAGTTTGAGCATATAAGCAACGCTCATTCGACGCCCCGGTACCTCGACTCTTTCGGCTTTGGATCCACTCAACTCGAACAACTCAACACCAACAGATAACTCTCACCATGTTCGGCTCCAAATCCGACAAGTTGGATAGTGAAAAGCCTCCCATCTACGATGATTCGAGTGCAGCCGTCGTAGCTCCCGTCGACGAGCGTGAACTCAAGATCGAACAGACCGAATTCTATGATCCCTCCAAGGAAAGTATTTGGACTCGAGCAGGTCTGAACTTTGAGTCCTACAAGCGGGCTCCCGGAACCACCGGGGGACAGGAAGTTGCGGGAATCGAGGATCCAGAGGCGTATGCGGCGAGGATGAAGGACAGTCCCATGTTGCAGCAAAAGATGAAGGTAAGTTTCACAATCCAGTTGACATACATGGGTCTAGATACTGATGTTGTGCCTCTTCTATCTTTCGTCCATCAGCCAAGACATCTTCAAATGATTGCTGTCGGCGGTCAGTACACGCCACCTGCCCCTCTCTCCGTTTTTCGCACTTGCTGATAAACTACTCCGTCCTTTCTATACAGGCTCTATCGGCACTGGTCTCTTCATCGGTTCCGGAAGCGCGCTTCGAACCGGTGGTCCCGCCGGTGTGCTTATCGGTTGGCTCATTATGGGCTTCATGTTGATCAACGTCACCCAGGCACTCGGCGAAATGGCGATCATGTACCCTGTTTCCGGTGGTTTCTATACTTTGGCGTATCGACTTTTGGTGAGTAGACCGTACTATTCGCAGTTCTGCGTGAACTGACAATTGAATTGATGTATAGGACGAATCCTGGGCTTTCGCCATGGGATGGAACTACTTTTTGCAATGGGCCGTTGTCTTGCCGCTTGAAATTACTGTTGGTATTTTTTTCTGATCTCACGCCTAAGCTTCTGACTGACATCAGCTGCGAATCAGGCTGCCGCTATTACTTTGCAATACTGGACGACGTCTGTTAATGTCGCCGTCTGGATCACCATCTTCTTTGTCGCCATCATCTTTGTCAACATTTTCGGTACACTCGGTTACGCAGAGGAAGAATTCTGGAGTTCTTGCTTGAAGTTGCTTGTTACTGTCATGTTTATTATTGCTGGTACGTACAATTCGCTCCTCTAATACACTATATCATGCTAACCATATTTTGCCAATAGGTATAACCTTCATTTGCGGTGGTGGTCCCGCTGGATCCCCGTACTCGTCATACGTCGGTGGCCGGATGTGGCAGGAACCCGGAGCGTTCGCCAACGGTTTCAAGGGTGTTTGCTCTGTCTTCGTCACCGCCGCCTTCTCCTTTGCCGGAACCGAGTTGGTCGGTCTGGCTGCATCAGAAACCCCCAACCCGCGAAAGACCATGCCCGGAGCTGGTAAGTCAGCTTTACATCTTGATGTGTCTACCGATTCTAATTTTGCGTTCATTATTCACAGTCAAACAAACTTTCTGGCGAATCTCCGTCATTTACATCACGTCGTTGACTATCATCGGTTTGCTTATTCCCTACACCGATGAGGGACTTTTGGGAAGCAGCAGCTACGATGCCGCCGCGTCTCCCTTCGTCTTGGTCTTCAAGCGTGCAGGAGTCAAGGGTCTTGATCACCTTATCAACGCTACCATCTGTATCTCCGTCCTCTCCATCGGTCTGTCGTGTGTCTACGCCGGTTCCCGAACCCTTACCGCCATGGCCGAGACTGGATTTGCTCCCAAGTGCTTCACCTACGTCGACAAGTCCGGACGACCTCTCTTCTCCGTACTAGCGGTACTTGTCTTCGGTCCTATCGCCTATGTTAACGTCGCCGCTGCCGGTGGTACCGTCTTCAATTGGTTGTTGGCTCTATCCGGTCTCTCCACTTTGTTCACCTGGGCCAGTATCTGCCTGTGCCATATTCGATTCCGAAAGGCTTGGAAGGTGCAGGGACACGATGTTCGAGAACTTCCTTTCCGAGCAATGTTCGGTGTTTGGGGTTCTTGGGCTGGATTTATCTTGATCATCTTGGTCTTGATCGCTCAGTTCTACGTCGCTGTCTGGCCCGTCGGCGGTATGGCAGCTCTTCCGAGCGACCGTGCTATTGGTTTCTTCCGTAAGTTGATACTTTTATTCACATTTCGATACCTAGCTCACGTACAATGTCGTTCCATCGCTCAGAGTCGTATCTAGCAGCACCGGTCGTCCTCTTTATGTGGATAGGAGGCTACATCTGGAAGAGGCAGACACCCAAGCGTGCCCACGAAATTGACTTGGACGTGAGTTGCGACTTTCTCAACCATCAAATGACCTATTGCTGATACCAACTTCTTTGACAGGCCGGTAGAAAGTCTTGGCTCACTGTTGAACAGATGGAAGCCTACCGAGCCGAACGACGAGCCGCCCCCTGGTGGAAGCGAGTCTACCGTCTGTTGTTCAGCAACTAGGCGCAAAATACAACATTCGCTTTTCGCTCGACGTCGAGCCGTTCCTCACGCTCGAGGTTATTCTTTCCGGTATTCAGTACCTTTCGTGCCCCAAAATCTGGTACCAACATTTCTGCTGTTGTGTCTATCTTCGTTCTTGTATACTCGATCACGAGGAGCAAGGTTGTATACTATCTGAAACAGTCTTGATGTCTTTGCATAATATCCAATCATCTGTATGAACATGGACTTGTTTTTTTGGAGCATGCACTTACTCCCTTATGGAGTACCAAGACTGCGCAGACCTTCTTGATTAGCTGGTGAAGGGATGTTATCTCGCCGGTTGGGTACAAAATGTGACGTCAGCTTCTGACCTGCTGCAAGCTGACGACCTGCCTGAATGCCGTAACGAGCTGAGCTGACGTAGCACAATCCCAACAGACCGTCAGCAACCCGCCATCAAGTTTGTTTATAGGAGATCGCCCCTGTATAGTATAGCACACGATGTCCAAGTGAAGCAAAGGACCTAAAGTAGCTCCTGCAAACAGCTCCGCAAACCAAACAAGATGAAACAGTACACCCTTGCACACCGAAAGGACTTTTCGGGTCTTACCTTCAAAACCGATGCGCCTCGACCAATAATCCAGTCTCCGACTGGGGTGCTTATCCAGATTAAAGCACTCAGCTTGAACGCTCGAGACTTGCAGGTTGCGAACGGAACGTACCCACCACCTCACGATATTCCGGACGACCTCGTGCCTGCGTCGGATGCCGCTGGAGAGATCGTAGAATGCGGATCGAAAGTAGATCTGTGGAGGACGGGAGACAAGGTCTGCACGGTGGTATTCCTGGGACATGACCAGGTAAGTCAGGCTCTTCTCTGGCATGTTATAGGTTCACTTACATTTTCGCACCGGTAGGATGAAGATGTCCAGTATCATACCATGTGCCAAGGCCTGGGTGCAGCTATCAACGGAATTGCTCAAGGTACGCACCATCTTCGTATATCCGCCCGTTCTCTGCCAATGTAGACTCTAACTTCTCTCCCCTCTGTAGAGTACTTCGTCGTCGATCAGAGCCAACTCCTCGCTATGCCAGCCCATATGACCTATGAAGAAGGCAGCACCTTGACGATCGCTGCTACCACCGCTTGGAGTTCGCTATACGGTCACCATCCGAAACTGAAGGCAGGTGACACTGTCCTTTGCCTCGGCTCAGGTGGTGTGTCTGTATTTGCCGCACAAGTAGGTCGGGAGGGAAAAGGCTAGGTTGTCCGGCGAACGACGCTGATGCACGACTTGAAACAGATTGCACTGAACGCCGGCGCAAAGGTCATCATCACTTCATCGTCAGACAACAAAATAGCACAAGTCAAGAAGCTTCTCCAACCTCTCGTTCGGCCTGGAAGTCCAGCAGACGTGCTTCAAGCCATCAACTACAACACGACTCCGGATTGGGACAAAGAGGTAGCCAAGCTCACTGGCGGAAGAAAGGTAGATATCGTTATAGAGATCAGTGGAAGGGCGACGCTGGGCAAAAGTATCAGGAGTACAAGATCTGGTGGCTTGGTTGCCATTTCTGGATACCTGAGCGATTACAGTGACCTTGACCCCAAGATCAAGGAAGAAGGTAAGTGCTGGATCTGGAGGAGTATCATCACGAGCAGTGCCTGACCAGACCAACCTTCTATATAGACCTGGCCAAAACACTGCTGTACAACGCAGTTAACGCACGAGGAAACTTTGTCGGTAAGTGGAACTTGCCCTAGACACGAAACGATTCATCCGGTTTATCGGCCCAATATGACAGGCAACAAGCAACAATTTACGGACATGAACCGGGCATTCGAGATTGGTGGCGTCCGGCCGGTCGTTGACAAGGTGTTCGAGTTTGAACAGCTGAAGGAGGCTTATGACTATCTGCAGTCCGCAAAGCATATAGGTAAAGTTGTTGTCAAGGTAGCGGCATAATTTGTGTCATTGTAGCAAGGAGTAATCAGGTAGAGTCCGCTTGATACTCGACCATCACCTCGGCTTACCACGCCCTACTTGTCGGCAATCTGATGCATCGCATTTCACTTGATGATACAACATCGGACCCATAATCCAGACTCGACACTCAAACAACAATAACAACCGTTACATCTTTCAAAGTGCCACCATCTTCTGATAATATCCCTGACCGCGTTTTCGGAGCCATTTCCCGTATTTTACGATAAAAATGCTGGACAGGTTGAAGGCAGTAGCGACGGCAGCGGTGGTAATACCAAAGTTCTTGAAGCCCAGCCCAAGAATCCAAGGGGTGACAGCATAGCCCTAAACGCGCAGCCATCGTCAGCCGTACTCGAGTATCAGGAAAGCCGAGGCACACTCACATATCCAAAAGCCATTGACATGGCTATAACCATGCTAGCAATGATATACGGCGCACTTTGATGGTTGATCGACTGTGCTTTGTAGTTGGAGGGTGGCGTCATGCCGTGGTAACAGTCGAATGCATAGTTGAGAATGATCATGGTCGCGAAGGGCCCTCCGACGTTGACAATACCCATGCCGAGAACAAAGACAACCCAGTGCGCTTCATAATGTGGCCCAAGCCCCATCATGAGCAACCCGATAGGCGTCGTGACGGAAGGTAGCCAGAGAAGTTGACATCTCATTTCCGGTTCGAAAATGCCATTGGCTTTCTTGGCGAGACGGATACTGTGCCAGTCGGTGACCCAACCGCCGAAGATTGCACTTAATCAGAGGGACAGTCGTACCACAGAGGTCAATCAAAGGGCTACCCTTTCGGAAGTGCAAACGACCTTGCTTACCCAGGCAGAATGCCGAGACTTGGCGAAATGTACGCGAGACCGACTGCAGTAGTGCTAAAGTCTGATAGGGCATCATCATCAGGCATGCTTATAACCCGGCGCTAAATTTAAAGAAGAAACCAACTGTAAGGCGGCGAAGATAATGTGAAAGATACAAGGGAACCGATAGCTGTGAAAAGGGACTTCAGAACCCATCCGGACCGACCGGCTGTTTGCACAAGAAGATGCTGGGCGAATACTCACTGTTGAACCAGATTTGATAGATACCATACATAAGCCCGATCCACCAGATCAAAGGAAGCGCGAGCAAGGACAGGGGAACAAGGCAGCCTCGAAGGAGGACAGCTCGGGCGTAAGGAGACGCCTTGCCGAAGGTCAACCATGGCTTGGTCATCTTGACGGTCTCCGCATCTTGCGTTTCTATTTCGTGTCGTAAGGCAAAGCTCGGATCCACCACTTGCGCTTGGTGACTGGGAACGGAGTCGTGTTCCAAGTCTTTCTTCTCATCCAACGACGAAACGTCATGATGTTGCAATTCTAGGTACGCTTCCCTCGTAGATTGAGGTTCGACGATTGTAGCCAGCTCACTGTCAGGCCGCTCAAAGTTTGTCTCTTCCAGAAAGAAGAAACAAAATATAGCGACCAAACCATTAAAGCCGCCGTTGAAGTACTAGGTCGCATACGAATCTGTCAACTTGTCTGATAACCTGCGACTGGGTTGTGAAAGGAAGGATAGTCCAGGCACTTACGAGAACAGCTTGCCAGGTCATGCCTGCATAGATGAAGCCTCCAAGTAACGGTGCTAATGTCGCGCCTAAATACAAGAACAGAATATACGCTCCCATCGGCAGACCTCTCTCGTGCAGAAAGTACTGGAGTCAGGAAGCTGAGCCGTCAGCTGAGACCGTATGCGACAACACGATGATGACGACTTACGACGTCCGAGATGGAGACCTCTACCATGGCGAAGGAAGGCGAACCGAAGAATCCAAAGAGCAGACGATTGGCGATCCATTGACCGTAGGTGGTGGCGTAAGGCGTCCATAGCACGACTCCTGCCATGATGAAAGCAGTACAGACGTAGACTGGTCTTTTGCCAAAGGCGAGAGCGACTGGTTGTAGTAGTAATGGTCCGAATCCGATGGGAAAGTACGAGTACCCCGTTCCAGAGTTGAGCTGGTCGAGAGTAAGACCAGTCGCTTCACTCAGAGGTACGAAGATTGCGAATAGGGAACTCGCGGAGAGCGCCGCAGCCATGGTATATCTGTGTAGCATTTCATGCCTTAACAATCAGGTCCGCTGGTCGTGACCAAATGAACCCGAAACTCACAGAGTCAAGCACGCCAACTGAAGATGTTTGCGCTTTCGCGACCAATTGAGCGGATCATGTGGATCCAAGCTTGGCGTAGGGATCAGGATGACCTCCGAGGATGCATGATCTGTTTCGAGCATACGTACTGTTCCGGCTACATCAGATGAAGGTCGAGGATCCGACATCGCTTTCGACCTGTTTGCTGAGTTGGGTGGATTCGTTAAGGTTGACGATTGTCACGACCGGATGTCTGTTGTTTTCGATTGTGAGATATATAGAGGGGTGTCCAATATGAGATCTTGAGAATCCTTAGGCTCGGCTCGCACCAAACATCGTCCACGTTCACCCGCAAAAGTCGCGAGATCGACTTGCGGATTTCTGATATGCGAAACAACACAGCGGGTGAGCTTCCGTTCTTCCTGGTAGCGACATCCATATCGGCGTAAAGGTGATAGTGCAAGACAGTTGATAACCAAGATAACAGGCTCCTGCTTAGATTATCCATCTATTTCTCGGTTAAATGATAGCATGCCCCTCTTTAGACTTTTTCGCTCCGCCTCTCCCTCCCCTTCATGCCGAGGGGCTGTAACAGGAAGCAAAACCATGGATCGTTTTCTCCCGTTCTTCTTTAGCGGCGTCGAGCTCCTCGTCGAAACCGTCTTTGATCCGTTACCAACATCCGTCGGAAAATCTGTCGGAAAGAGCCTCTGCCAACCGAGCAAGTGTAAGCCCCACTGTCATTTTGTCTCCACTGGTTACTACTCTCGCTATCGATGTTCATACACAGTCCCCCGAAAGTCGCTTCGGAAAGCTGAAAGCCTTCTGCCAGCCGACTCAAGCATATATGTCGAGCCTCTTGGGATGAAGTGCTGCCAGTCTGTGACATCGCTACATGCAAAACCAGCAGACTTTCATGCCTAGTGGTGAGCTGTTTTGCTGTTCGCAGAAATCACTTTAATGGATTCCAACTCGCGACACAGCCTCACACTCCTAATACAATGTCCTCAAAGCTTTTCGTCAACGGCAAGATCTTCACGAGCCGTGGCACTACCGATCTCGACCTGCAAGAGTCGATGTTGATCCACGATGGCGAGGTTGTTTGGGTGGGGTCGGAAACCCATTCACTCGCTCGAAGTCGAAAGGTAGTAGTTGTACTTGTCAATAATCCTGCAGATGTACCAATGCTGATCCTATCCCTTAAATTCCTTAGCTCGAATGCGACATTGAAGTCGTAGACTTGAAGAATTCTGTCGTTCTGCCTGGCATAATCGATGGCCACACGCACCTGGTCATGTTGGGTGGTTCTCTCAACAAGGTCAACATGCTTGGATTGTCGATCAAAGAGATCCAGGACGCGCTCCGTTTCGCTCGGCATTCTCCGCCAGACTCCAAGATGATTCTGGGACGAAGCTTCCTGCTGGATGCTCTAGGCCAACGACCCCATCGAAAGTTTCTAGATGAGGTGTCACCTGACATACCGGTATTCATCGACTCTGCCGACCTACACTCGACGTGGCTGAATTCGGCCGCGATTCAGGCGGTAGGAATCACGAAAGACACCCCAAATCCAAAGGGTGGTATATTCGAAAAGGATTCGGATGGGGAATTGACCGGACTGTTTCTCGAAACGGCTACTGCGGAATATGTCTGGCCCTACCTCGCTTCGAAACTTACAATGGAAGACCGCCTAAAGTACCTCGACGATACATTTCACGAATACCTCGCCACCGGTGTGACAGGAGCTGTCGAGATGGCTTTGGAAGATCTAGATCTGGAGGCCTTGGAAACCTTCTACAAACGACGCGACAATAGTCTTCCAATTCGCATCACTGCGCACTGGCTTGTCTCGCCCAGCGGCACGCCTCAGGATCGCCACGATAGAGTTATGACCGCCGTTCGACACAAGGAAAGGTTATTGAAATGCGCGCCATGGCTGCGCATGGCCGGTATCAAGATCATTTCCGATGGCGTTGTTGACTCTTGCACGGCATACTGCACGAAACCGTATTTTGACGGTACAACCGCCGATCCCATCTGGCCCCGAGCAGAATTGCTGGAAACGGTGGCGCTTGCAGACAGGCACGGCCTGCAAGTGGCTGTCCACGCCATCGGAGACGCAGCAGTGGATATGGCACTGGATGCTTTCGAACACGCTATTCAGGTCAATGGCGATATACATAGGCTGCATCGGATAGAGCACCTGGAAGTGGTCACCAAGGAGAGCATTGCGCGACTGACTCGACTTGGTATCGTCGCCTCGCTTCAACCTGTGCACGCGGATCCCGTATACCTGCCAAACTGGCAGAAGATGGTCGGATACGACGAGCGCATGGATCGAGCTTTCCCTTGGTCTGAATACGTCGAAGCCAACTCCAAAGTGGCTTTTGGCAGCGACGCACCGACCGCACCGCATCACTGCTTTCCGAATATATATACAGCCACGACCCGTCAATCTGGCGTGAACCCCGCTCTTCCGCCTTCTGACGACGCAAGAATCAGGGCGTTATCCAAATGGTGTGTGGGACTGGACGTTGCTATCCGAAACTACACCTTGGGTTTGGCATATGCGTGTCAGGCGGATGCGTATAGTGGTAGTCTGGAGGCTGGCAAATCGGCAGACTTCTGCATTTTGGGTATCGATCCATTCAGAGACGGTGTCGATACTCTTAGGGAAGCCCAAACAGCAGTCTTGCAGACCTGGCTCAACGGCGAAGTTGTATACCAAAAACCGGGTAACGAATTACCCTTTTGTGAGAGCAAGTAGGCCGAAAGTTGTAACAAGATATGCAATTGTCCGGAATTGTTTCATGTGGACGTAAATGATATACAAGACTACCAGTCCGTTTATGAGTACAAGCCGTTATTGAGACGCACGGTGGAATTTAGTCCCTTCTGAGGGAATTTGCAAGCTCTATATATTCTATTGGTATGCGTGAAACCCCTGTCTATGGATGCGTCGAACCTCGTCGACTTCATATAACATTATCTGGACGATGAGAAGAACCAGCTTTGACGTTTTGCTAATGATGCATATATCAAGACAATTAGTGAGTTACATTGGCATGCAATCCCTGAAGCTTACCTGTTCCCGTGTTACCTTCGTCGGACAAACGATTTGTAGTATTAGTTGGTAATCCGCCTGCGCCAGAGTAATTAAAGCTGGTATTTGAAGGTGCATTCGCTGCTCCACCACCTATAGCACACGTAGTTTATCAGTTAACTGAACGGGATATAGCCTTTCAAAGTACTCACCTCGCAACGGTTTCGCTATACGACTGAAGCCAAGCCCTTGTGCCAGGTGGTTCTCCTTGGCCATTTCGCCATACATGTTGGCCGTATGCAGGTCTCGATGTGCCCGAACTAGATCGGCCTCGCGCAATTTGAGCTGAGCTTCTGATTGCTCAACTAAACGCTCCAAATTGATGATTCGTTCTTTTCTTTCCGCAAGTTTGCGTTCGGCGGTATTCAGATCTCGTTTCAGATTGGTATTTTGGTTGACCAGCTAGAATCTGCGTATCAACATCCATCATTCGGAAGGGACTGGACATGAGCACTTACACCCCGCTGAACCTCATGCAATTGACCCATGTTGTATTCCAGCACTTGCAGTTTCTTGGTATGTGCCTGTGCATTGGTGGCCCGAGCGATCGCACGGTACTTTTCTTTGTATTCGTCGAGAGCGATCTGCAGCTCGACCACCTGTAGTTTTACCACAGCCCCCATAAGCTGCAGCTCGAAAGAGTTTGCAAGATATTGTACTTGCCTTTTCACAGCGATCAGTCACATCTCGAACGAGATTTCGCTTCATCACCTCGAATTCCGCGTGTTCAATCTCAGCCGCGCGGCGCGTTCGCTCGAGCTCCTGGGTCATCTTTACTAGCTCTTGGCCGTTTTGCACGCCGGCATTTGCGTCGGCCAAGATCCGCTGTGATGGGTTCGCAAGAACACCAAGATCAAACTTTGAACAAACATCAAGGGGGCCGCGCGAACTTACGTTCAGATCCTCAATCGAAGCTGCTTGACTGTCAATGGTATCCTGCAGACGCGCAGCTTCTTCGTCTTTGGACTCTAGGCGTCTTCTCAAAGCTGACGTTTCAACTTCCAGCAGTCCACGCTTGGAGTCATACTGAGCGTTAAAGCTAGCCTTGATTTCGGCTACTGCTTCGTCTCCTACGACTCCGGTTGCATTTCGTGCTGTACATACAAGGGTAAGTTTCCATACTGCTCTACAGGAGCGACGAGCGACATACCAAGAAGTTCTTCATAAGAGGTATTGCGCTGCGCCAACAGGTTTTCTAGATCCCCGTGTTTCTGCTCGTATACCTGAAGATGTTCCTCTGACTGTCGCAGTCGTTCCTGCATGCTCTTCAAAAGCACCTGGTTGTCCGTCAAGTGCTGACGGATGATTGCCTTTCCGCCCTCATAGTCGATCTCCGCCGTAGAGGACGCATCGAGATCCTCCAAGAATCGACGAAGCTTGCTTGAAGACGACGTCCAGGAATCTCCAGCATTCTACAGCAAACATTTTCAGCTCCATAGAAGAGAAACGCTTAACGATAACGAAAATAGTCTTACCGCATCAATCTTGGCAATCATCTCGGCCAACATGTCTGCCTTTCTCTTTTCCCTATCATCAGCCGCTGCAGTCGCTTGCGACTTTTCGAGCTCGGTGATATGCCGCTTTGCAGCCTCCAGTTCGGCTGACAACTGAAGCTCGCGGTCCCGAGCGGTCTCTAACTCCGCCATAGTTCTCCGGGCTTCATCCTCTAATCGACTGTGTCCGCTTCTAAGCTCTTTCAGCTCGATATCTGCAGCCACTCGGTCCTGTAACGGCGATGTATACGTAAGTACAAGACGCTTTCCTTGACCGAGCTTCAACATACCTGAGCAACTTGGTCCCATCTTTGCTGCAGATCTGTGAATTGCAACTTTAACGCAGCGTTTTCCTGTTCCTTTTCGGACAGAGAGGACTCCTGTGAGATCGACGCGAGCTGGTCAGTAACAGCATCCGCCTTAGACTTCGGATCGACTTGCCCTTTCAGCGATCGTATCATTTAACTCGTTCTCACGCCGCAGAAACTCGTCCAGTTCAAGCCGAGGTATCGAGGGTGTATCTCTCCCCGTTCCAAACACGGACGGCGACGCACTCCGTGATGGCGTCCCCGATGCGGAAGTCAACGTCGGGGAGAGCAAACTCGATGGCGGACGTCTCTGGCTTTGTACATCCCTTCCCGCGCCTGCTGTCAACCCTCCACTGCTCCCGTTCCCGGCAAGCATGATCATCCTGACCTTTTCCTCTGTGGCCCAATCCGGTTCTTCGACCTTTTTGCCTGTCCTCCAAACCCCTACTTCACCCAACAATGCATCCTTGTACGTATCCACAAAAACCAACTCGCCCTTGATCTTGCTCAACACGATCCGCAATTCCGCCGGTGACATTTCCGTATTGACGCGTGCCTTGTTCTTGATACTCTTTGCGCGCATTCCGAAACGAAGGGTGGACAGCGTTTCGGCTTCGTTGAATGATGCTGGTGAGCAGTTGATGATAAGGGTTGTACGCGAGTTGCCGCCGAGGGATTCTTGCAGGATTCGCGTTAATTTGGAGTCTCTGTAGGGGACGTGGGTTGACTAGAGGGCGCCTTTGTAATCAGTTGGTGGGCGCGATACCTTTGTGTTCAAATTCGGACCCACCTTTCCATCAGTCAAGTTGTTGATGACCATGCCTAACGCCGACAGACTCTTGTTGATCTTTTTGGCCTCTTCTAACGTCTGACCACTAGCACCCGTCTTGCCGACCTGGATATCAACCAATCGATCAGCTCTGACAGGTCAGCTGGTCCACACCGCAAAGGCACGGCACTCACCTTTTCCGAACCCGCAAGATCCACCAAGTACAAATTTCCACTCTTCTGCGACCCCGTCTCGACATTCTTCTGATGTATCCCGACCACAAAGATCGAATGACTCCGTGAACTCTCGGCATTCATATTCGTGGCGCTGATCGCCCTTGCCTTGCCACCCGCCTTCATCACTGCATATACCTCTGTTTCACTCCCGACATAGACGTCCGTGAGGCCCTTGACGTACACTCCGCGCGTCTTGTCTTCGTGGATGGACAAGTTATCGTTTGCCGGGGCCAACAAATCCCTGATCCGCTCCATGTAAATCTCCATATAACTGACTTTGACCGTATACTCGACATTCCCATCCGCGCGTGCAATACTCGCGAAAATTTGCTCCGTAATCCTCGGAATGAGACCCTTCATCTGCGCATTCTCGATATCGCTGCCCATCATGGTGAATGTCTTCCCCGAACCTGTTTGGCCGTAGCAGAACAAGGTGCCGTTGAACCCTGCCATGACGTCTTCAACGATTCCCTTGACGCCAAAGTCAAAGATCTCGACCTGTCTGCTGTCCGAGGGGAACACACGGTCGAATGTGAATCCATCTTTTTCAGGTCCGGGAAGAGCGGCGTCTGATCCTGATCCTCCGGAAGTCAGACGGCTCTTCATCCGCACCGTCGTCAGGGACTGATCAACCTCGATACATTCTTCGGATTGAGCGTCAGTTTCCATCCGATTCATTGGCCGGAATCGACAGACGACTTTGATATTGTTGCCGTTGCCGTTGCTGGCGGCTGACGCAGCGGTTTGCGTTGTCGTAGTTGACATTGTAGGAATTGTTTGATTTCGTATTTGCTGTCAAGTTAAAGGTTACCGGTCCTGGTTGTCCCCATGTATCTTTTTCTCCGCTTCCAACTCGTCGACCGCGATAGTAGTGGTTGATGACCTGCCCTGTCCGTATGTTGATCGAGCTTCTACCTCTCTATGCCGAGCTGTGGCAGCTCGTCTCCGCGTGCACGTGCCCTGCTGCGACGCCGATGCTTGATGAACGTCCTACTTTCCCTCACGTCCTGATCCAAGATGCTCAAATGCGAAAGGCTGAAAGAAAGGGCTGGATTATCGGTTGAAAAGTCTTTATGCAGGGGGTTGCACATGTCTCAAGACTCACAACCTCATTTGATCGACCACCAGGCTGTCAACGAACAAGTGGAGGCAGGCCAAAGACGCGACTGTTCAAACCGGGCGCCGGCAGTCACTAGCGCTCAGCCAAGCCAAGCTCTCGTCATCGCCTTAGTGGAACGAAATCAGCAGCTCATATCAGCACAGCTCATATCTCTTCATCAACCAAACACCGGTTTCTTATACACCCAACTCGAGAGTTCCATACGAACAATCAGACACGCACAACCACAACTCGACATCTCCCAGATAATGTCCAAACCTTCAGGATCATTCTTGATCCTGCCCTTGGCCGTACTGGTCATCCTAGCGTTCCTCCCAGGAACCTATGCGTTCGGTGCAGGTCAGTACTTGGAATGCGTTAACCCACTCAGTCACAGCCGCTGATACTTGGACGTCGGTTGTATAGGAAACATTCCGGGTCATGCGTACCTCGAAGGCACGTAAAGGACTCCGCTCGGCCAGTTTCCTCGTTGCTTACCCTTCCTCCCGGCTTATAGGCAAAGCGTATCGACACGGCGATATCGAAGGTGCGCAATCGTTTCCCCCTCTTCCATTCCAGCCTCACCGGACTCATTTATTTCCTCGTTCCCGCCTTGCTCTCGGTGCTCAGACGTCTTGGAAAAACTAGCAAAAGCCGCCGGTGGTGGATTCTTGGCGTTGGGAGCGAAAAAGTTCTCGCCGTTGGATGTCAAGAGGGTATACTTTGGGTATGTGAAAGGAAAGCTCATAGCACGCATTGATATCACTAATGTTTGAAAACGGTCGCACTGAACTGTAGAAACTGGTAAGGCACGGGATGGATGAGCCTCGACACTTTGCGCAAATAGGTACTAAAAATCACCTACACTCGTGGATAGGCTTCGAGATTACTCCCAAGCTGTCGATGTCGGAGCGCTGAAGAAGGTTCCGCTTCAGACGATCATCAATATTTGCATGGTGAGATCTTCCCGTCCCTCACCAACCCCTCCCCTACACACCTCACCAACTCCACCCCTTTCCTCCACTAGGCACTCGGATTCCTCGCCCACGGATACGCAACAGCAGAATTCGAAGTCACTAAAGAACGCCTAGGATGTTACCTCCCTACCGAACATATCGATAACCCTCGTGGTTATGCAGATGGGGAAGATGCGAGGCGGTATGATCCGCGGTTGAGGGGTCCTGTGGATCCGAGAGAGTTGGAGGTGGATCCGAGGACCGGGATGAAGAATTGTGGGTCGTCCTTTTCCCCGCGATAGTGGAACGGCGGTGGGTTACTGATCGTTTGCCGTATTTCGCTTTTTTTTTTCAGACATTGCCAATGGTGAATAAAGGTCTCCTTGCCGGATGACTGCACATCAGCTAATCTTCCTGACAGAGGGAAACTCGTGGGACACTTCAAAGAGCTTGGTCAGGCGAGTCTTGGAAGCGTGTATTCATCATGGTCGACAGGCTCGTAACGGCGGCTCAAAGGATGACGAATACGAGGCGTTTAGGCTGTTGGGTCAGGCACTTCACACGTTGGAGGATTGTGAGTGATTCCCCGTTACCCATACCCAGAAGCTTGCGTCACACTGAGTTCTTCACGGCTTCTAGTCACCGCCCACAGTAATTGGTGTGAGCTCACCTTACAGGGGATGGGCCACGAGGAAGTTTTCGCGCATGTTGGAAGGAATGCGCGCATCCAGGGGCGTAACGGTCGGAACGTGCCTATTCTTGTTACCGGGACATTCGGTGGTTCAGATTTTGCAAGTTTTTCGCTTTCTTCGTCAAAATTCCCGCCGCCTTTAGCGCTGATAGACCCTTGTTTCCCTGGTTGACAGATCCACTCGCTGATGGGCGAAGCGGGAGACCACTTGAGTGAAGCCTCGGTATCGGATTTGAACGCCAAAGTCAACAGTTCTCGAAGCGACCCGAGCGCGCAAAACTTGCGATCCTTGATTGGCCAGATCCCTGGTGGTGGTGGAAGTGAGTTGAGCAGGGAGATGGATGATGTTAGTAATATGCGAGCTGGTCCTGGTGGCGGGAACGATCCTTCGATGATGTCTCCTCAGGAACTGTGCGTTACCTCCCGGTACCGCCTTTACGCGCATGACTGACCCGTTCTGTACAATCAGGCACGATACGTTGTGGAAGATTCTCTCGTTCCGAGACTCGGTGATGAAGAGTATCGCAGTCACCCTCGACCGTATTCCTGGACTCAACTCGCTCGTGGAGAAACTCACCAACTCCTTGAACGTTTTCGTCTTTACCACTCTTGAGCCGTACATGAAGCCGATCCTGTCTGCTGCGACATCTGTGAGTCGCGCACGAACCCGGCCGAATTATTGTCGTGATCACTCGAGAACTGATGGATTGGTTGGTCTTTTGCTTTTAGGGTTTGTCACAAAGTTCAGCCGAGATAATTAATGCTCAGGATCAGCTGGAAGTTTTCAATGACCCGAACGCTTCTGACCCGACTCACAGGTGCGCATCATGTTCTATTTGTAACTCCTTTACATTGTTGACACGTTTTACCTCAATAGTTACCTGAGCAAGGATCACTTTGGGCTCATCTTGAACGAACCAGCTGGACGAGTAGCCAAAGTCGTCGTAGAAAACGCTGTTCGTCTTGTGGTTGGCGCATGGGACAACACTTCGACAAACACTCGGGACGTTACAGAAAACATTCTGCAATGTTTGTTCCACCCGGCCTTCCAAGATCCCTCGAGTCAAATTCAGAAAGCCATGACTGACGAGTTCAAGCATTGGTTCCGGGAACAGGGCTGTCAGTCACTCTGTCTTTCCAAATGCATCGTGGCTGAGTTGCTGACACTACTTATTTGCTATTGCATCAGCGAACCAACGAGAGGTCCTCAACCGTTTGACAGCAGACTCAGTCAGGAACGGCCGCAACAAGCGAATCGGCGACAACTCCGTTTCGACCGGTCACTCACACGGTTCTTTGCCCGACGGTGGACTGCAAGCCGTTCTTGCACAGCATCAAGTTCACGTTCCTGGTGCTTCGTACTTGAACGACGCTTCGGATCTCATGGCGGGTAAGCTGCCAGGTCAACCAGGATTCGGTACCGGCGGGGCGCACGGCTGGAGGGATGGACCTCAAGGTGCTCCTCTGGCGCAACCAGTGTCTGTTGGCAGTGGTCATGATTACGGTACTGGTGGTGGCGGTCAGACTTACGGACATCAGTACGGAGCCCCCGCTGGACATCATGATGCCAGTCGAGGCGACGTGTATGGACATCATCAACCACCCGCGGCTTCCTATGGTCAAGATGCCTACCAAGGCAACGTAGAGCACTCCCGACCGTCGTATGGTCACGACATAGCTGGACAATCTGCGTACGCCAGCGGTAACACTTACAATCAGTCCAACTTCAACCATCCTCCTCCTCCCCAAGACAACGCATACGGCGGCAGCGGTGCGTATGGCGCGCCTAGCTACGGTGCACCTACACCCGGCTACGGACAAGAAGAACACCGTCATCACGATTCTGGGTTTGGAGGCGGCGGTGGACCTGGGTATGGTCAGCAGCAGGACTCGAGCTACGAGCAACCTGCATACGGCGCTGGACCTCCTCAATATGGCAACTTTGATGGACCTCCTGCTCATCATGGTGGACCGCCTCATCACCCTCCCGGACATCAGGGTTACGGCGGAAACAACAACAACTTTGACGGACCTCCTGGTGGATACAGATATTAGGTTGTCAACAAATGTGTGCTTGAGCCAAATGTATGTCGAGTGAAGCGCAAGGAAGTGGAATGCCAAGCGAAGTCGATGCAAAAGACTGGTTCTTCTAACCCTTCGGGAAAACGAAAGCGGAAACATGAACAGAAACGAATATGTATCACTCGTGGCAAGAAACTGTACGATGATGTAGAAGCAGTAGTAGTATATCACACAATGCAGAACTGCTATCGGTGGTCCCGAAAGTAGTGGTTCGTGCGTGAGCAGAGACACCTTTCCCAAACTCCAAAGTACGGCTTTCTTCCGTCGTCGGCCTTTTCGGATATTCGGTCCTATCCCCTTTGCTTCGCGGCCGTGGTGATCGAGTCTTCACGTGCCGTTTGGGCTGGGATGACGGAACTCGGACTCGGGAAACTGTCACTCGGTCAAACTTCAACATATTCTATACATACTCGAAGCAACTCAGCGCTTTGACCCCTGTGATCATTCAACTCATCCATCCATCATGTTGAGAACCTCTGCCCGAAACTTTGTTGCCACCGCATCGCGCAGCGCGGCTGCTTCTACCCGTCCTGCAGGTCGACAAATTGCTCAACGGGGATTGACCACCGCTGCTGCTCGTGCACACGTCAAGTTGCAGTTCTCATCGTAAGTCCTGGTCTCTGGTGTGAACCTTGTGAAGTATGCCTGAAATATGTGGCACCCTTACAGATGGACACAAACCAGCGGCGTTCTCTCTCGAGCTGGATTCCACTCCACCTCTTTGCTTTGCGCCGAGACCGTCAAGGTCCCTCAAATGGTCAGTCCGGCAGGAAGGCTAGTGAATGGTAAAACAGCTCAGAATACTAACCTTGGAATGACATTCTTTTAGGCTGAATCTATTACCGAAGGTACACTCAAACAGTGGAGCAAACAAGTCGGTGACTTTGTCAACCAGGATGAAGAAATCGCTACGATCGAAACCGACAAGGTAGGATGACATAGCCGAGCAGTCAGCAGCAGCAGGGAAATTAATATGATTCCTCTCTGCTAGATCGATGTCTCCGTCAACGCCCCCATGTCAGGCACAATTACCGAGTTTTTGGCCAACGAGGATGACACCGTCTCCGTCGGTCAGGACCTGCTAAGGATTGAACCGGGAGAGGAGGGTGCCTCGGGCGGTGCTCCTGCGGCCAAGGAGGAAAAGCCTGCTGCTTCCAAGGAGGACCCTCCTGCAAAGGACGACACCAAGCCAGATTCTTCCGTAGCGGAGAAGAGCGAGGCCAAGTCACCTGCCCAGGAACAGCCCAAAAAGCAAGAAGCACCCAAGCCTGCCCTCGCCAAATCGGAAAAGCCGGCGCCAAAGGACAACACAAAGCAAGCCGTTGAACAGAAGGTCGCTGGATCGCGAAACGAGACACGGGTCAAGATGTCCCGAATGCGTACAACAATCGCCAAGCGACTCAAGCAATCCCAAGAAGTCGCGGCTTCGTTGACAACATTCAACGAGATTGACATGTCCGCGTTGATGAAGTTCCGTACAAAGTACAAGGATTTAATCTTGAAGGAACAGGGCGTCAAGCTTGGTTTCATGTCGGCGTTTGCCAAGGCTTCGTGCCTCGCGTTGAAGGAACTTCCGGCAGGTAACGCCAGCATTGACGGTGATAGCATTATCTACCGAGATTATGTTGATCTCAGTGTGGCCGTTGCCACCGAGAAGGGCTTGGTGACCCCGATTGTCCGAAATGCGGAAAGCATGGGTCTGATCGAGATTGAACAGGCAATCGCTGGCTTGGGCAAGAAAGTGCGTCATTTGGGATATGCGAAGTGAAAGTAGGCCGTGGCGCTGACTCGACGACTGCTTTTCGACATCTCCAGGCCCGAGATAACAAATTGGCATTGGAAGACATGTCCGGTGGTACTTTCACCATCTCCAACGGTGGTGTCTTTGGCTCTCTTTTCGGTACCCCGATGTAAGTACCGTCAGTCTGCGTCATTGAAGAAAGTCTCCTGACCTCTGCAAACAAACTTGTTACACAGCTTGAATATGCCGCAAGCCGCCATTTTAGGTATCCACGCCATCAAGGAGAAGCCTGTTGTTGTCAACGGTGAAATCGTCATTCGACCCATGATGATTGTCGCCTTGACGTATGATCACCGACTGTTGGACGGACGAGAAGCCGTTACCATGTTGGGTGAGTTCTTGTTTGCCCGTTGACCGAGATGTCGTGTGTGGGCTGATGTAATATTCTTTCCTGCAATCTAGTCCGAATCAAGGAGTACATCGAGGACCCCGCCAGGATGTTGCTCGAACCCAAGGCATAGGTGGAGATGGGATGTTTAGGCAGAGAAGCCAATAGCGTTGCAACGCCGTTCACTGGCACGAGTATGGTACGACGACATGATGTATCCTTATGACAATAATCAAAGTGTTCGAAAGACAGGGAGGCAGCACTCGAGTACGCTGAACAAGGTGTTTGTACCGTTCAAGCTGGATGAGCTCAGCCACCCCGGCTTCGGCTTTGTAGATACAGCTCCCGAAGCGCAGTTCCGGCTCCCGGTTCATTGCCCGGCGGCACGCGACGGTTGGACTAGCTGTTGGACTGAGCGCGTTTTGGGCAAAAGCGCGTCTCATTGGGTTCGTCGGATTCGAACAATCGTACGAGGGAGGAGGGCAAGTGGTGTTTGGGAATTATTATACAGTATACAGTTCAGGGTATAATCACATCTTGATGTTCCTCTCACCCCTTCCTTACCCTTCCCATCCCATCAACACACTCTCATCATGGTCACCAACAGCCACACTGAAGCCAAGAAGGATCTCCGGAGCGAAAAGCTCACCTCTCAGTACAGCTCCTTGTGGAACACTGATAGTTCACAAGACACGGATGCTCACAGGGATGCCAGGTTGGAGCAATACACGAATGTCGTGAATGGTGAGTAGCGGTCAGCGTTGATAGAGTAGGCCAGGACTGACGTTTTTGCGTTTAGGCTACTACGATGGTGCGACCATTTTGTACGAATGTGAGTGTCTCGAGTTCAGTTGTTTGTCGCACTGCAAGCGCCGTCTTGTGATGACTTCAAGGGTCCTTTAGACGGTTAAACTCCAGTGCCATCGGTTTCTTACGCCTCGAGCCAGCCCGACACCTTCACCGCACCTAAATTTGAGCAACAACTTACTTTTCCTCTCTCGCAGACGCGTGGGGAGACCGATTCCACTTTTCTCGATTCCGAAAGGGAGAGTCTTTCACCGCTTCGGTAAGCTGGATGGGTTTCCCATTGCCCTCGCCATCCTACTGACCTTGTATGCCGTCCTACAGCTCTCGCGACACGAACACTATCTCGCCAAGGCCATGAACATCAAGCCCGGTATGCGAGTCCTCGACGTCGGATGCGGTATCGGTGGCCCAGCACGCGAAATCGCTACTTTCACCGACGCTCACATCACCGGTGTCAACAACAACGACTACCAGCTCCAACGTGCCCGTATGCACACCAAGAAGGCCGGGTTGGAACACTTGGTCGATTTCCGTAAAGGCGATTTCATGAACTTGTCCGAAACCTTTGGCGAAAACCAGTTTGACGCTGTGTACGCTATCGAGGCTACCGTCCATGCACCCAACTTTGAGGGAATCTACGGCGAGATCTTCAAGGTTCTCAAGCCCGGAGGCACGTTCGGTGTGTACGAATGGGTTATGACGGACAAGTACGACGCGTCCAACCCGGAACACAAGAAGATTGCCCATGGAATCGAGCTCGGTGATGGAATTCCCGAGATGCGAAACTATGAAAACGCGAGGAATGCGTTGAAGAAGGTTGGCTTCCAGATTGAGCAAGAGGAGGACTTGGCAGCACGTGAGTACGCGGGTTTTGGTCAACGTCGACTAGAGCTGAACAGAACTTTCTTGTATGCAGGTGACGACGATCTGCCCTGGTACTACCCTCTCGAAGGTGACATCCGTAAGGCTCAGACCGCCTGGGACAGTACGTAACTTCCACAACAGTCACCGCCGTATCACACAACCAACCTTCTTTCTCCCTGCTCCCCGCAGTCTTCATGTGCTGGCGAACATCCCGCATGGGAATCTTCTTCACTCAGAACGGTCTCTGGGCCATGGAGAAGTGCCGACTCGTTCCCAAGGGAACACATGCGATTGGTAATGATTTGGCCACTGCCGCCGAGGCACTTATCAAGGGTGGTCAGACAAAGTTGTTTACCCCGATGGCATTGTGGGTTTGCACCAAGGTGAGTCGAGTCGTTTTTCTGGTGTATCGCGTGAAAAGGAAAGATGAGTGCTGATTCGTTTGCGCTGCATTAGCCCAAGAACTAGAAAATGTGTATTCCGACGCAGTGCGCCTGCGTAGCGCCGTTGGAAATTAGATAACTAGTCGCGTATTCATATATTGTATGCGGACAAGAAGGACTTTGATGTGCATCTTATACCATGGTGGATGTTCCTGAATTACAACGGCCTGGGTCTATGTATGGATGCCATGATCGCAGCACGTTTGTGCAACTTGTCGCGTCAGTAGCGCAAAGGTGATAAGCGGATTGAAAGCCTACCAGCGAAGCGACCGAAAGACTGACATTTTCTTGAACTGCGTGCTGATGCTCTTGTCGTAACACAAGACGGCTTCCTCTCCGAAGCGGCTCATGAATGAACATATGCTGCAGCCTGATCGCTGTGGGTATATTTCAGTCGCCTTTTTGCGAACACGAGCTGAGCAGCAGGACGAAAGAGGGCCGTCTGGCACCTTGGTCGCAACAGCTGGTTGCTCGTACTCGTCCCGCGATCAGAGAAACAGTCGCACGAGGCAATCAGGAACGTCACTGTCTAACAGCGATGTTGTTGCGAGACGTGGTGAAACCTTTGTTACGCTTATACAGCCGGATCTCAGAGGTATCATCCACGTCTAGAACGCTAGCTCCTAGGGCGACGACGGATCCTCTGCATAGCTCTTTGCAGTCGCCGCTAATGCATTCGCGACTGGATAGTCCATGCTGCGGGACGCTCAGAACAGAGCCGTTTTTGAACTTCCTTTGTTGTAAATTTTTTCACCAGCGTTGAATATGAAGGGGTACGAATCGTATAAGAATGCAAGTTGCGAATCGGAAGCGGTAGTTCAATTTACACACGAGCCGTCCCACCATCATTGTCTTATTATGGACCAGAATCGTGATAATAGTCAGACTCGCCCTTTTGCACAGGCAGACATCCATACGCGACGCAACATGGACCAGGCGGTGCAGCGCCTGCTAAGTCAGTTTGACCCAACAGGTGATCAACGTATTAGATCATTCGTGGTCATCCAATCTTCGTCGACACCACCCCGAGCGCATTCGGACGCAGCGGTCCAAGCTTCTCATGCACGACACGGACAGGGAAGAACGCAAATCCTATTAGGCGCTAATCATCACCGCCCAGACGACTGCCACCATAGGCGTCGACGTTTCCGGGAATGGTTCGAATTGAGTGCTATGACGTGATGGTTGCTGAAACAGTCGCCAGAGGAGCTGACAGACGCGCATTATCGACGGAGGCCGCACCTCAATCAAGCGACGAGACCGCCGACGGAGAGTCTATTACCACCCTGCAGCCACCTCGTTCTGTGGCGACCCGTGTCTCAATGGAAGGAGGAGGAGCTTCAAGATTCACAGACGAGAGTATCGAGGAGGAGGAGGAGGAGGAGGCTCGGGCCAGGAACAAACGCGCAGCGGCACACTTGCTGCAACTCGCCGGTACGATCCACACACTCGGATCTACTATGGATACAGAGCAAGGTGCTCTGTTCATCTCCACTGACATGTAATGTAGATTTGGGCCTTCGACGAATATTTGCACGACGCAGCAAGCTGCGATTCGGTGAAGTGCTGGCATCTGTTGCTATGTGATAGTATGCGATGTGCTACTAATGTGGCCCGGATCACATGCGGAGACCGTAAATGGGTATTTTAGGACCGCTGGACAACATGTCCGACGTGTCGAGAAGTGCAAGTGGTTTATTATAATGGTATTTGGTGCCGATACCCGAGGATGAGAGTAGTGAAACATGATGCGAGCGTGGCGACTATGTCCTGGTGGCACATTCCATTCTTCCGACAGTTGAAACGCGGACAGTGTGGCATGCTTGCGCTCTTCACAGAATTTCCGCTTGGTACCCATGACGAGGCACGAGCTCATATATGCGTGTATACGATTCGTACGGGCTATACGACATCTTTCTAGCCATATCAAGCACATCATCACACCGCCACCAACCCTTCTCCTTCAGCCCGACCCTCTTCCTCCAACGCTTCCCGACGGTCCTTCAGTGCCCGGATCTTCCGCTCCAAACCATCAAGCTCCCTTATAGCCTGCTCCACATTGATCTTCGGTCGCTCTACTGCCTGTGCCTCATCGGTAACAAGTTCACCCATTCCTTCCTGACTACCGCGCTGCTCACGGGCGTTCGCGTTTGCATCAGCCCACCGCTCGTACGCCCCGAGATCCGCAACGACAGCCGCTTGTTGTCGAGCGAGGATAGTGGCGTATTCCTCGTTTGAGAGTTTGCGGACGGGGGAGAGGCTGGAGAGGGATTCGGCGATTCGTTGCATGATGGTTGGGCGGGCGTTTGGCGTTGTTGTTGGCGGTGTGGAGGATGTCGGTTGTGCTGTTGATGTGGTGGTGTCTGTTGCTGGTGCTGTTGCTAGCGGGGATGATTGCTGCTGCCGCGCGAGAAGCGTCTGGACCCGGGCGGCGCGAACAGAGTTTATGCCGTATTGCAACGACGAAGTGATCAATGCCGAGGTGATGAATGCCGCTGGGATCGTTCGTGCTCCTCCTTACCATACACATTGTACAGATGGATTAGCAACGAAAAGGGAGGGGGTAGGGGAAGGCAAGGGAACGTACGGAATGCGCCGGATATAATGCCTCCTGCCATCCCACCCGCCAAACAGGAATCCAGTACCCGATTATTACGGATGGCAGAGACTGTTTGTTGTGGCGATAGCGGCACGCTCAACGATGACGAGTCATGCCGCTTCTCCTTGATGGTCTCCGTCCACTGTGGTGATTCAACTCGTGTTGAGGCTCGTCGATGAGCATATGACGGCCAGCTGTCGAGTGTAGATACGAGGACGGGGGAAATCAGGTACTCTCTAATACCTGCCTGCGCGGACACGCATCGAATCAATGCATCAGCCTCATACCACACCAGCCGACAAGTAGAGAAGGGAAACGAGAGGGACGCACCGAAGAACGCCAGCCCGGCTACAGAACCATTCAAGCCCATCCTCAACGCCAACAATGCCGGATTCTGCGCTCGCAAGGCGCCGAGCGTACCGCCTGTAGCTGCGCCGACGAGGGCAAGGGAGAGAATGCCCTTTCCTACGAGTAGAGGAGAGTCAGGGTCGATTGTTGGGGTGGGCATTGTTGTGTGGTAAAGAAGGAAGGGGAAGAGAGAAGAGAAAGTGTGAACAAGAGTTGAAGTTGAGGTGGTAATTTCGCGGGTCAGATTTAGCGGGGCGAGGCTTATCTCGGCGGCCGAAAGTGGGGGGTACGCGCGGTTAGTCGCTTATATTCTCTTGTTTACGCTATTCCAGTTTTAACTTCAACTTTGCTTATCATCAACCTTGCATTTCCCATCATTTCCCTACATTTACCAATCTTGCAACGCAACTCAACGCAATGCCACAACAAGAGCGTCAACCGCTACTTCCTTCCTCGAACCGTGATGTTCCAGCACCGCATTCCGCCGCGGCACCGGTTGCGAAACGGGACAAGGGTGTTTTGCAGAGTAGTTTGGATATCGTGTTTTCCTGTACGTCGTGTCATCTCCGGTGCATACAGAGACATGGGTTGACTGTCCTACCTTCTCTCAAATGCAGACTCGAGATCTCAACAACTATTCGCGGCTTCGCACCTTCCCTCTGCACCGTCGTTCATCGATGACCCAGCAGACGATTCATACTTTTACAACGAGGCAGATGAAGATGATGAAGGTGAAGAAGGGGAGAGCGAGGATGGTGATGTTGAAGCAGAGGAGAGTATGATTCGTGAAACTACAGAAGATTATGAAGATCTTGAAGAGGATTTACCACCCGAGTTGCGGAGGGGACGACAAGGAACGGATCAACGCACACATCTCGCTTCTGGAACCACCAGTACCACCACGAGCGGCGACGGAGTCGGAAAGAACCGCTCAGCGCTCGTCGGCGGCAGACGACGAAAAGACCTTGCCAACGACACCACAAACGACCCGGAACACGGGTTTTTCGGCCAAACGGACCATTCCCCGAGTCCATCACGCGGGCCGAGTCCGACGCGCGCAGGTGCCGGGCAGATGGTAGGTGAAGGTCCAGGGAGGGAAGCGCTGCATTATCGTCAATCGCGAAATTATGGGACCGCTGCTGCTACGGGGCAGCAGCACAAGGCGCCGGGAGCTGCAACGCGATGGGCGAGTTCGAGGACGATCACGAGTGCGAATGCGTTTGATGTTTCGACTCTGGGTGGCGGTGGTGCTACGACGACCGACAACAACAACAACAAGGACGATCAGAGTTTCATCTCGAATGATAACGACACGAGTTTTGCGACTACGACGGACGGTGATGATTCTGCTGCCGAGGCGGAGGAAGAGGAACCAGAGGAGGGTTTGGCGAAGCGAAAACGATCCGTTGTTTCCTTCCGCGGCGACACGGATTTCGGCGGAGGGTTCACCTCGCTCTCTGCTACTCCGGGTGGCGGTGGTGCACGACGAAGGAGATCAAACGTATTGAATGCGTCTACAGCGGGTGAGACGTTTACCCCACTCGCTCCGACTTCTCCCAACGCCCATGCCCAGGCGCACGCACACGCAAGTCAACTATCCCCGCTCAGCTCACGGGTACTTTCCTCCCCCTCTGGACTACGCGTGGCCAGTGGGTTCGCAGGTAGCACCGCAGCGGCACGGAGAGGTTCGATTGCAGGACGACGGATGAGCGTCAGCGTGAAATCAATTCACGGGCATCAAGTCGAGCTCGGGAGATCAACGTCCGGTCAAACAATGTTTAATGCGATTGCCGTCTTGGTGGGGATTGGAGTCCTTTCCGAACCCTTGGCGTTCCGGTACGCAGGGTGGATCGGCGGGACGTTGTTGTTGCTTGCGTTTGGAGTGGTGACGAACTACACGGCAAAGTTGTTGGCGAAATTGATCCTGGAGGATCCCGGGTGTCAGGGGTATAGTGATTTGGGGATCAAGGCTTTTGGATGGAAGGCGAGGTGGTTTGTCGATACGTTGTAAGTTTGGCGCTCAACTTGGTGGCTTTCAGATGCATGCTAACACTTGGCGTCCTGGTAGGTTCTGCTTGGAGTTGTTCGCGCTGTCGATCGCGTGGATCGTACTCCTCGGGGACTCGCTGCACGCTGTCCTCGGTCGATTCTCAACAGACACGTACAAGATCATTGGATTCTTCATCGTCGTGCCCACCACCCTCCTTCCTCTGCACCTTCTCTCTATCCCATCCCTCATCTCCCTCTTCAGCTCCTTTCTCTTGATCCTCATCCTCCTCATCGATGGATTCAGCAAATCCGCCGCTCCAGGATCCATCATCCATCCCGTGAAAACTTCCCTAGGTCCGGACATGGAAAACTACAATTTCCTCGGCGGGCTCGGGTTGTTGATCGCCGGTTTCGGGGGCCACGCGATTATCCCGTCGTTGGCGCTCGATATGAAGAGTCCACACAAGTTTAACAAGGTCTGCGATTGGGCGTTTGGGATTGCTTCCGTGATTTTCATGATTACGGGCACGGCGGGATATCTCATGTTTGGGGACAAGGTGACGGATGAGGTGAGTTTCCGGCTTTCCGAGTGTGCGGCTCGTGCGAGCTGACGTTCGAGTCGTTGCTCTAGATTACCAAGGATTTGATGAAGGACGAGTATGGGTTCTCAAAGACTTTGAATCAGGTTGCTACGTGGATGATTGTAGGTTCCGGTCACTGCCAGACTGAAGGCGGGTGGAACGCGGAGCTCATATGTTTCGATTCGAATAGGTCATTAATCCAATTGCGAAGTTTGCATTGTGTACACGTCCGGTAAGTCTTTCTGGACAAGTCGATTATGATGCGAGATGCTTATATGTTTGCTGCGCCTGCCAACAGCTGAATTTAACAGTCGAAGCGCTCTTCGGTCTGAACCCTATGCCACACGGCGACCCACACAAACCCGCTTTGACTGAAGCTAACAAACCGCTCCTTGAAGGCGAGCCTCCATCAACGGCGCGAGAACGGGAACGAGACCTGGGAAGTCAATTCACAATCACCACTACGGGCGCTTTCGCTCCGACACCCTCGGCATCGACGCCTCCTTCGGTTGCGCTCGCGGAGAAACGAAAGACAGCGGGCAGGCTGGTCGCGCGTGTCGGTGTGACAGCGGCCTGTGTCGCCGTGGCCATCTTGTTGCCCGAGTTTGAGAGGTTGATGGCTTTCCTGGGGAGCTTTACGACCTTTTTCATTTGTGTGTTGTTGCCTGTGAGTCGATCTTTCCGCTGATGATGTACCACCGCGGGAACGAGCTGATTTCTATTGATATGCCGCTCAGCTCATGTTCTACACCGCAATCGTGCCGAAAGAGGAGAGGGGTCGGACGAGGGATATTATCCACTTGATCATCTTTGTGATCTCTTCTACGATGATGGTTTGCGGAACTGCCTGGGCGTTTGTAAGCGAGTAGTAGATGTCGAAGTTCCAGCTGATTGTGAAGTTGCAGCCACATCATTTGCTTGGTTGTCTATCCATGATTTACAAGCCAGTGACGAAGGGTGTTGCAGGGTGTGATGTCTTCATTGAGCTGCTGTTCCCTTGAGCTTTATACTTCGCCTTGTTGTGGTCTATGAGACTCTGTGGGGTCCTGCACTGACTTGTTGCTTGAGTCTAGGCAGCTTTTGACCTTGTAGCTCTCACCGTTTCTTCTATTCAGCCACACGTGTAACAGGCCCTACTTGCGCTCCGGAGGTTACCTGCCTTGCCAGACTTGCACAACCTTGGTAAGCGATACTTTGATTCATACGAGCATTTGTTAGTTAGGCGGATGACTATTTTACAACGACTTTATGGGGCTTATTTAAAAGGCAGGGAAACTGATTTAAGATCGACAACAGCCTGAAGTTGTTCCGTTCGAGTCGCCCATCGCCAACTTGGACTTCAAGTCGGCGTTGGAGGGCACATCCAACCCCGGATTGCGCAGGAAGAAGCTGGAGGGTTTCAAGTGTACTCGCAACATCTCGACTGGCATAATCGGCCAGTCTTCGGGTCTCGAGAAGTGGGTCATTCCGAAACTTGCCCAGACGACGACATCCTCGTTGACGATGGATGCGTCACGCTTGACCCATTCGGCGAGACCAAAATCGTCACCGCCGGGATGCTGGTTGATGTGAATACCCGAGGGATATAGCTCGTCCTCGGCGTAACGAGTGACAAACATCTGGAAGGTGAAGAATAATTAGTCTGTTATCCTTTGGGATGTACTGCATGAATCTACTTACGTTATGCCTAGCGAATGGTGCTCGATTCCAGACGAGGGATCCAGGTTTGGCGAGAAGAGGCGGCATGTACGGGCAGACTAGATACATATTCATATAAGCTAATCACCCAAGATCCATAGGCAAAAGCAACAACTCACCAAGCTTGTACCCAACGTTCGCGCCGCTATATGGGTGCTGTTTGTTGGGGTTTTCGATAGACCACATTCGACCAGTTTTACCATCATAGTCGGAGACACTTTCTGCTGGAGTGTTGTACAGAGTTTTCTTGTTGTAGAAACCGTTACCGTAGAAGTTGGTGTCACTACCGACATCGCCATCATCCTGAACAGCGTCGACTTGTACGACTTGACTCTTCAGTCCGTCAAGCATCGGGTCCACTCGAAGCGAGAAGAGATGTTGGTGATGTTGAGCGGCAATGCGAGGGGCGACAATGACTTCGTGAGCGGGATCCTTCGATTCGTTTTCGGCCAACAAGTAGGCATTTACGATTCCGGTTGCCTTGACTTCTAGCTCGACGGATCCAGCGAGATCAAAGGTGAAGTAGAAACCGTACTATGTCAGACGGGAGAGGTCAGTTGGCGGCAAACACAACGGAGTAGTTCATAAAAACGTACTTCGTAATTGGCGACGGTACAGATCGAGGACACAATCAATTTGCGGTTTCGACCTACCTGAGCTTTGTTGGTTCGGAAATCGGTGTGCTTGTGTAGAATACCGGCATCTTCCTCGCTAGAAACGGAAGGGCATAAGCGCCAGGCAAGATGATATTTTTCGCAGTGAGGCTTACTGAATGCAAATCGCGTTCTTGATGGTCTCGACACCGCCTTGGCGATTGCACTGCGTTGTAGGTGCATCAGCCAGAAGAAGTGATATCGATGCGCAGATCGCTACTTACCATGTCAAAGTCGAGATATGCGATTTCTCCTTTACAATCGCAACCGAGAGCCAAACTGTTGGCAAGGGCACCGATGCCGTACTCTCCGGTGTCAAAGGCTTGCTTTCGGTGATGAGGGAAAGTCGTCTTGGCATACTATGAATAACAAAAGAGTCAGCATCCTCCGAGAATCTCCTTTCATCAACCGTGTGACCTACTGGAACAACCATCTCAGCAACCGACAATCGATAGAACAGCGGTCGGGTACCATTTGTACCATCGTCGTAGGTGATATGGGATAATACCATACCTTCTCTGTAACACGCGAGCGAAGAAGTTAGGTCGCGCTCCGCAAAATTGTCGAAGAGCCCGCTCACCTGTAGTTGAACCCAACATGGATTCTCCAGTTCTGCCACACAAGAGTGCGCCCGTCGAACGTGAAAGAGACTCCCTCGGGTTGTGTAATGTCGATCGGCTTCAAACCTTCTCGGGCCTTGAATCCAGATTCATCGAGTTCAAGTTCGGAGTGTAGGTAGTTGTGAGGCTCCATGGGTGGAGGAATTCGCTCTCTTGGTGGAACAGAGGAGTGAGCTTCGGCTGACGAGGGTGCAGCATCGCCGTTCATTTGAGGATAATCGATCGTCAAGACTTCGCCGGTGTAGGAATCTGAAGAGACCGCAGTATCAGTCAACAGCGTGAGAGGGTTTACTGCCAGCCTCGTAACATACCGATCACCGGAATGAAATCGAGAGGATGGGCGTATAGATTGTCTTCCGGTCTCAACCTGGTGAAGAGGAAGCATTGCTGCAACCGCCGATTGGGAAACCGTTCGTCGACACTGATACACCAGCCTGAGGAGACGTTTGTCAACGCTTGCGCTCATGTTATACAACGTCGAAGCAGCTTACCATCGACGTAGAGATTCTCTGGCTCCACTCCTACCGCCCTTGCGGCTTCGGCGATCTGAGGATTTTTTCGACAGATCTCTTCGGACCAAAGGAGCTCCTCAACTTGAAGGGAAGGCTGGACAGCACCTTCAAGTGCGACCCAATCCGAGACTAAACCGACTTCAATCTTCTTGCCATCGTGTAAGTTTGAAGGAAGATCGACTGTGGCTTCAAAGGCGCGCGCAGTGGCGGAATCGAGCAAGTGGACCTGGACGACTAGAAGTCAACATCCTGTTCCCGAGTCTCGATCTGGGCTCTCCCTTTCAACTTACGATAGCTTGTCGTGTGATCTCGCTGGAAACAGCCTTGACCTCTGGGTCCTGCACGATACCAAGGTAATTCAGGACTGAGAGCTTTGGAGGTTCCTTGAGGGAGATCGAGTTGAACAAAAGTCGCTCCAGCGGGACGGGCAGCGAACTGGAGTGGGATCGAACCGCCTTGGACGTGAGGAGGATTTCCTGTATACATTCCTCATTGAATCAGCGTTGTTAGAAAAAGAAAGGGACGCGCTTGCTACTCACACCTGCATTCAAAGGGTCCAGCGGGTGAGCTCGAGTAGCTCCCGTTAATTTCAAGTCGGCAAGAGTGGCAATAGGCATGGTTGAAGTGTGTTGGTTGTACGCTGAAGATGATATGTCGGTGAGGATCCTTAAAGTTCTCTTACTTGGCTCCAGTTATGACGGTTTATATATTGTAGCCAAGTCGTTTCGCTGACATGGTGGGTAGGGGAGCATGTCAACAGCCCATTATACGAGTATTGCGACATGATTATCCGACATTGAGCTGATGCGTAAATCCGTCTGCGAATCCCCGTTGTATCCACTCCACCCGAATCACAGCAGCTGATTACTCCAGGCCGCTAAATTGGCGCATGTTTCGAGAGCCGTGCAATAGATGCCGGAGAGAGGCAGTCAACGATTTACCGTTGTCGTCCCTATCAACAAGATTCAATCAGGGAGGTCTTCATGGCTGAACTGGGAACTGGATGAACTCAGCGGGCTAATTTTTTTAAGGGATGACTGATGCTCTAACCACGTTCGCTTCCGGTTAGATTATCGGGAACCGGGAGGGGGGCTTTCTTCGGCGCGACCTAGATCGCAACCGGGGCCTACATTTGCAAACCCGAAATCAGATACCGTCGGGGTCTCCAGGCCGTTCCCAGCAAGCGAACTTGCCTTATCTTTAGAACTTTGCCATGTCGTCCGACAGCACTTTCAAACTTTATCCACGGGATAGCTCACAGGATGATAAACAGCCTGATAAACGCTGGCACCTCCACCGACTATCGATATCACCAAGGCGGTCGGCATGCTCGGTCGGCTGACTTGAATTGCATACATCCAGCTCCGCAGTCCTTCACCTTCAACCGTGAGTGTTGGCTGCTGGTATACTCCCCTCTGAAGGCCATGGCCGAACTGAAGAATCATATAAGGATGTGCGTATTAGATCAGTCCGCAGGTATAAGCGCCTTTGGCTACCGGAACAAGAACATACCGATCAGGCTACCATCAGAAGCCTCGAATACAATTGCCTCAGCCGTACCTGCTCCATATCCTTCAAGTTCGAACCCGGCTTATACACTGCCCCATCCTAATACGCATTCTGTCGAACCGTCGTTGAGTAACTCCACGAAGTATGGCAGCTGGACCACCCAGTAAAGGCAAGTCGGCGGATCCATTCCCGCACGAAATCGTCCAGGTCATCAGCACCGTGAGTGTTTTCTCGGTTTCGTGCCTGCGTATGCGACGTTGTTAATCATTGTATACATTATCGGTTGTGACAACAGACACCCACCGTTGCGCAAGTCAACGATGAGACGCGCCTCGAGTCGCTCGGTTACGAGCAGGAGCTCAAGAGGAACTTCAGTATGTTCGAAACGTAAGTTTGCGCACACATACTCTGCTGCATCAGTCGCTCAGGAAGTGTACTCACCATATTCATCTTGCAGATTCGGATTCGCCTTTTCCATCATGTGAGATTAGCAGTGTTTCCGGCTTCGCACGTCGGACGTATCAACTTACACCGTGTCTTGCAGGGGAGTCCTACCTTCCATCGCTTCGACCATCTGGTATAACCTGCCGTACGGTTCGAGTGTCGCTATGACATGGGGCTGGTTACTCGCCGGTTCCTTGATCCTTTTCGTTGGGCTTGCGATGGGGGATTTGGCCTCCAGTATGCCAACGTCGTAAGTCGCTCTTCGAGTGCACAAAACAGTGAACGATGTTGATGCTGATGATGCACATGTCGACCGCT
Organism: Naganishia friedmannii; assembly: GCA_030039255.1. Classification (NCBI taxonomy): domain Eukaryota; kingdom Fungi; phylum Basidiomycota; class Tremellomycetes; order Filobasidiales; family Filobasidiaceae; genus Naganishia; species Naganishia friedmannii. Next base: position 70,224 of record JASBWT010000031.1, read on the forward strand.
TCGCAGAGGCGGCCTCTACTTCTGGACACATAGACTAGGCCCTCCTCGTTACCGAAACCTTTTAGCTTGGATGGTGGGATACAACTCACTGTTGGGCAACATCGCCGCGACCTCCTCTCTCGCATGGGGTGCGGCGGGCATCATCTTCGCTGCTGGTTCGATATCCGACAGCAGCTTCAGTCCAACGACGGCGCAAACGTTCGGCCTCTATGTTGGTATCTTGCTGTTCGTTGGCGCTTTGTGCGCCTATGGTACCACCGCGTTGGGAAGACTCCAGACTCCAAGCGTTATTCTTAACGTTCTTCTGATCCTGGTTACTATTATCGGACTTCCCATTGCACGACGTCATAACCTCAATCCCGCTTCGTATACCTTTGGCGGGTTCGACAACTTGACCGGTTGGAACAATGGGTTCGCCTTTATACTTTCCTTCTTGGCGCCGGTATGGACCATCTGTAAGTGCATTTGGCAACTATCTCGGCAACCAATCTAATAAGGTCATGGTTCCCGTTTGACAGGCAGTTTTGACTCGGCCGTTTCTATATCTGAGGAGGCAACCAATGCGGCGACAGCAGTACCGTGGGCTATTGTTGGCGCTATAGCAAGTGCTACCATTTCCGGATTTGCTATTCTTGTCGTTCTGGCCCTGACCATGGGGTAGGTCATCATGGGTGCTGTGCAAAAAATTGATTTGCTCGCTGACGCTATCGTTTCTTTTCTAGTCAAGACGTGATGGCCATATACAATTCGGACATTGGGCAACCACTAGCTTTCATCTACCTACAAGGTGAGTTAGGTTGATAGCGAGTAAACTATGGCGCCGCTGATCGAAACGCTTGTCTAGCTTTTGGTCGAGACGGCTCCCTGGTCATCTGGTCGTTCATGTGTGTTGCACAAATTATGATGACCGCCAGTCTGGTCCTACCAGCATCGCGTCAAGCCTTTGCATTTGCACGAGACGGAGCCCTTCCCTTCTCGACCTATTTCTACTCTGTCAACAAGCATACCCAGACTCCTGTTCGAAGTGAGTTGAAACGTCTTGGTGGCGACACAGGTACTGCATCCACTGACAGGCTCTTCCACTTGCTTCTAGCTGTCTGGCTTATCATCGGCGGCGCCATCCCTCTAGGTGCTTTCGCTTTCGCGGATGATGCAGCTATCAATGCTATTTTCACCTTGGCCGTTATCGGACCTTGTGAGTCTTGAAGGGCTTGGAATGCTAGTCTTCAAATCATCGATCTTCCTTCATTCTACTAGACGTTGCGTATGCTATTCCTATCGCTTGCCGGGTCTTCAGCGGCGACAAGATATTCGTTCCAGGTCCCTGGTTTCTAGGACGGTTCTCGAAACCGATCGCCATCGTTGCTTTAGTTTGGATGGTCTTCGCGTGCATTATCTTTTGCTTGTAAGTGAAGAGGTCTTGATTACAATGAACATTGCTTACTTCTTGATGTCATCAGCCCTGCCGATGTGGCTCCTACTGCCGCTACCATGAACTATGCGTAAGTCGGTTTTCTTATGAACGTGAACTGAGTGGAATTTAGGTAGCTGACGTTTTCTTCCAATGATGTAGTGTTGTGGTCGCAGCTGCAGTTTGGGCCTTTGCTTTGGGCTATTGGTTTATTCCTCGCATCGGCGGACGAACTTTCTTTACGGGACCGAGAACCCACGATGGCAACATGCTGGAGTACGATGACTCTGATGGGCCATCTGACGAGCTCGCAATGCAGAGAAGCGAAGAGTTCCCACTGGATACTAAGAAGTCTAGCATGGCACGGAATGCCGAAGTGATTTTGTAGGTGACGTTGATGGTGCGTTGAAGTCGAGTCCGTGAAAAGATCAAAGGAGAAGAACCGTAGAAGTTTTGAATTGCGGAGAAGTTGTAATGCACACTGGTGAATACGAACACAATGAATGGACAGACCCAAAGAGACAGGGCAGCAAGATAGATCAATGTATACTCTGATGGATCTGATTGCTGTCATACAGCACTCCCCCTATCCAACAACATCTGATCAAAAGTTTCCATCAAAACTCCCTTCCCTCAATCAGACAATCGATCAGACAAATTCCTATCTTCTATCTCTGGCCTGTTTTATATATGTGATGGATGGTTCAGGTCATAACCTTTTTTTTCTTATCTGCTGCATTGAACTTCACATAAATACGGATTGCAACTCCAACGTCTCCCAGCCACAGTCATCAGCACAAACGGAATCCATTGTCAACACGATTCACACTCGGTTGTCGTTCATACCTATCACCGAATCAGCGATCAGCAATATCCTTCGCTATATGCACAGTGACAGCATGTTGGTTTAGCACAGGTACTTTGCACTGGTGAGCATCATTACTATATTCGCCGACCGATCGTGTACCTGTCCTTACTGTGTCTTCGAAGGTCGGAACATGTGCAACGTCGCTCTTAGTTCCTGCGGCGACGGCTCGAACGTTCGTAGAGCACGACATAGACTCCGGCTTCCGACGTATATCTCCAACAGGATCGAGCCTGATCTGGCAACTCACAGCTGCTCCTCAGAAACGATATCCCAACGGATTCGTCAATCGTAGTGACCCGTTGCGATTCGATTAGGAGGAGGTGGCGTTAGTTTGCTAATAGTACAGGAGTTTATGTGGGACAGCACACAACGGAAGGTCCAGCACTTTCAGAGAGGAGAGACTGACGCACAGAAGCTGCAACGAGGCGTAGGAGATGTGCTAAGAGAAGACCTGGACAGAAATGCAGGGGTAGGTAAAATGAAATTGCGATTGATTGAGACAGGTCGTCGCCGAGAGCTGAAGATTATCTTTTCGCGGCTGCTTCTTCAGACACAAAGTGTGGGGTCGGCCAAGACACCTGCTTCAACCAACTCAGTTACGGAGAGATCGTTGTCACGCAAAGTTAATCATGCCGCCGACTCGGAACTCCGGTATGCCCAATTCGCGCAGATCTGCTTGATGACCTCGTCCCTGTCGCTCATGCTGCCGGCGTGTAATCCCGATTGGCTCATCATCTTTCATGACCACCACGCTCGCCAGGCATCGTTAGATACTCTTATTATGCAGACGTCATGAACGGAAGCCAGTAACAACAAGTGGAACGCAGCGCTGCATAACCTCGTACGAAAATCGCTCCTCTAATGCGACCCAATTGACTGTTGACCGACAGGTAGTTCGACCGATGAAGAAGTGAATACTCAAACAATTTACTCAAACATGTCAAACAACAAGCACCTGCACCATTCCTCACAGGGGTTTACCCGGCTGGCGAGATTTGGTTGTCGTGCAAAGTCCCGACCCGGAATGATCGGGAGTCAAGACTCGGGACGTCCGACTGTACTAGACTGTACTCCTCCTCGTCTACTCGTCTGTCGGATCTCATCAGCTATCTCATCCATATCAGTAACATTCAGTTAGGTTTTATCCTGTTTTAACCGCCATTCACGCCGGGCAGTGCGGAATCATCTCTCGTAGAGTCGACGGCTTATACCAGACCCCTAGGTCTTCAAGGTCGGATGCCAACTATACTTAATCGAGACGATTCCACGCCATGACAGCGGCCAGACCTTTCCGTTTCGAAGGAAACACCATCGGATTCCGTCCATAAACCGCAATAACACAGTTTACGACATGCTTCTCTCCGCCGTTACCGCTTTCAGCCTCCTTGTATCCCTGTCTTCGCTTCCTGTCGCAATCAGTGCCGATCCTTGGGCTGATGCCTACGGTGGATTTCCGGATCCTGCATTTGCTGGAGTCGCCACTTTTGCGCATCTCGACCACCAAAGATGCCTAGACAACCCTGATTTGGCCTTGGATCTCGCTATCATCGGGATTCCGTACGATTCTGCGGTCACTTTTAGACCTGGTAAGCAATCTCGTGCGTGGAGTAGCGCCACATGACTAAGGAGCTTGGATGGATCAGGTGCGCGATTTGGTCCTTATGGTTTAAGAAGTGGTGAGCCAATTATATACGGCTCTTCCGTAGAGTCTCAACATCGCTCAACACATATCACTCCACAGGATCTCGGCGTCAAGCAACTGCCCGAGGATACTCACAGACCCTGGGTATCAATCCGTATGATGGGAAACTGTCGGTCGTAAGTTGGAAGAACGCATCTCCAGGGGGCCAGCTGCTGAGAGCTTACCCAATGATGATTAGCTCGATTGTGGAGACGTTCCTGTAATTCCCAACGATCCAGCCGTTGCCATCGATCAAGTTAGAGCAGCATACTCGTCACTGCTTTCTCGAAAAGTCGTGTCCCCGGAAAGAATGAAGGAGCTGGGATATGTCAGAGGCCTTGACGGGGAATTCCATCCTCGCATGGTCACCTTAGGAGGCGATCATACCATTGTAAGATATTTGTCCGACTTCTTCCAATGCACCCCGCTGAGCGCTCTCTCTCTCTCTTTAAGGTTCTACCCATCTTGCAAAGTTTGCATCAAGTCTACGGGCCAGTTTCTGTCATTCACTTTGATGCTCATATTGATACGTAGGTGCAATTAACACTGTCAGCAGAATGCAACCCTCATGTCGTGACCCTTTTCAGCTGGAACCCAAATCGATACCGTACTCTCTCTGGACAGAACAAGATTGGACACGGAACCTTCTTTTGGCATGCTTACGAAGCGGGCTATATCAAGCCAAACTCGTCCATCCACGCTGGAGTTCGCACAAGATTCACTGTAAGTTGATTTCAGTCTTCGCCGAGAATTTCGAAAGACTCATCTCGCTTTATACCAGGGTCCTACGGACTTGGACGACGACGTTACAGCAGGGTTCGAGCTGATCCACGCCTTCGATATCGACGATTTGGGCGTTCCGGAGGTCGTTCGAAGGATTAAGCGACGTATCGGTGATTCACCTGTTATGATCAGCTTGGACGTGGATGTGATGGATCCTAGTACAGCGCCTGCCAGCAAGTCATCTTCGCTGTGATTCAGGCATAGCAAACGCTGATTACTCGAAATATCTATCACTATCAGCTGGTACACCGGAATCCGGGGGCTGGACTTCCAGGGAGCTGCGCAGGATCATCCAGTCCTTGCAAGGTCTAAACGTCGTTGCGTTTGACATTGTCGAGCTTTCGCCCGCTTATGACACAAATGGTAGGTCGGTTCTTTAGGACTGATGGAAAGGATCCTAAGTGTTATGTTGTCTTCAGCCGAGATTTCCGCTATCGCGGCCGCAGATTGCGCGTATGATTTCCTTTGCCTATATGCTCTGGGAACAGATGCGAAACTAATCCAAGAGGAAGAGGATATGGTCGTTCGGAGCACATCGCACAATGAATTGTAGGCCGTTAGCTATGCAACCTGATGAATTTAACAAGTGCATATATAAAAAGCGATATGCTCTTTGCTTGTTTCATTAACAACATCTGCTAAGATACCCAATTTCTACAAAGATGCTCTTGATGATGCAAGCATCACGACTTGTTCTGTTGAAGTGAATCAAGCATGTATGTAACTAGCCAGTCAGAAGGATCTATGTTCGCCATTGTCCCAGAGTTGTGTCCGCCATGCGTCGGTGCGTTGGAAGGATATGCATGAGAAGTACCTTGAGCGAGAGATGCTATTGCTGCCAGGTTCAATTCTTCAGCCATAACTGGTGGACCTCCCGTTAATCGAGATATCTCTGATGACGAGACTGCACTCAGATCGTACAAAGAACCCAAATCCTCTGATAGCCCATTCGCGAACGAACCGATATCGCTTTCACGACGATCAGCGTTGAACTGTTCTGCATTGGGCAGAAATTCGTTCCAGAAGTGGGATCGGACTCGGAAGATGTCGCTGGAATCAGGCATGTTCAGTGTGTTCGACGCAGCCGAGCTCGGCTAGATAAGACTCTTTGTCAGCGTGTTCCTGTGTTCGATGACGCACCCGGACTCACAATGTATGTGGCACTTTGTTCTTGCAAACCGCCCGTCACGGAGTCCTGCTGTTGGAGGAGCGAGGAAGTCGTCTGTGATGGCGAGTGCCGCAGGATCTGTAACGGCGATATGACATCCACGTTGAGACCAGAAAGGGCCGCCGAATTGCATGTATGACCCTGCACCACGGTAGTCGTTAGCTAAGCTGTTTTGGACCGCACATCGTGGCTGGCCACACATCAGCTTACACTTGTCGGGCGTGTCTTCGCAGTGAGTTCCTTTCCCCCTTTGACCACTATACATCGTTCTGTCAGCGGCAGTTATGAATAAACCGCGCAGGGAAAACTCACGGCCTTCAAAAAACTGTCTCTGTACGGATGCAGGTGCCCAGAAACTGCCGATCTCTTGCAACCACAGACAGCACTGGTGGAAATTGGCTTCGGCTGAAGCAGCAAACTCATTATTGGGTATAGCTGCGTTATAGGCATGGAACTATATTGACACGTCAATACTGGTCAATCCTACTTCGAGCATCGGTTGCCTTGTCGAACTCACCAGTGCCGCATGCGATAGCATATGCATAATATCGCTGGAGGCGGGTGCAAGAATCTTGAATCGATCTAAACATCCCAGAAGAGTCACGATGTTGCCCGCTGCCTCTGAACAGATGCGATGTGATGTAAGGTAGAGTTCCGAGCGGGACCCAGAAATGCCCTTCGACCCGATATTCTTCGAATGTAGAAAGATCGTTGCCGAGTAGTACCACTGAATACCGGGATGGATGAGTTTTCAACGGACATCATAGGTCTATGCAATGACTTACGCAGCAATTGACGACGAAATGAATGGGAGGACAGATTTTGGCCTCAAAGTCCACACGCAGATCAGGGTCCAACCGGTCCCACCAGTCCGTCAATTTCCTGGCTAGTTGTGCCTTTTGTGTTTCAATTCTGGCCAGTTCCTCCTGCAGCGCCGCATTGTCCATCACGACCAGCTGTCGCGATTCATTGTGCGATGAAGTAGTTGACGACATGAGAAGCTCGTTGTCGAGATCAAGACACTGTTCGACGAGATATGCGAGGCGGACTGTAGCATTGAAGCACGTTATAGTCCGAGACTTCATCGGCTGGATATGCAGCTGATTCGCACCAGAGCGCGAGCGGGACTTTTGCCCGATTGATACTGAGGGTGGCGGCCAAAGTTCATATTCATCGGCCTCCAAAGTAGAGGGAAGTGGAGTGGTCGTAGTTGACGCGCGCAGAAGAACAGGGCGGCCCATCTCTTCCGAAAAAGACTTGTCCATGACATAACAAGACCAGAATACCCGGCATCTACTTTCGATCTCCCCCTACGCCGGGTTGCAAAACGATGCTACGTCAATACTCGGGACTTAGGGTACTGCGGAAGGCTCGTACCTGGGGGATATGTTTGGATTTATCCAACACCACTCGATGCAAGCTCAACTCCAGGGTCATGGCAGCCGCATGACAAAACCACAGGTAGGCTGAACTCTTGTTTCCGTTACTGGTCTGGCGCAAGCTGAACAGCAGCATGCACTGAACGGTCTGGAGACTCGAAGTCGCTGGAGCAATCTCGTGATAAAGGTCTTGCTGACCGCCATGAGGATGGGACTTTTCGTTTGTCAACCCTGATGCATGCACCTTTCGTCGTCGGATAAGAACAGCATCTCGGGCTTGCTCGAACAACAGATCCGCCTGGCTTGCATTTAGGATCGACTTGCCCGGGGTCGGAATCGCTGATGCGGCGGCGAGCATCGCCAGTAATAAAGGCCCATGCACTGTCGAGGCGTAGAATTCTGGTTTATATAGCAACGGCCAAACGTTCTAGTGATCATAGTCGAATGTAAGCTCAACGTGCGGTGGAACTGGAAAATACGAAACCGCAAGCTTACATGAATATGGGTCCAATAGACCGCCAGTAGCCTGTCCCTTGTATGTCTATCGATGTGCAAGTCACCGGAAGCATCATGGCCAAGGCTACTGTGCTCGAAGGACCGCGTTCCATCTGCCATCCCGTCGTCAGAGTTGTTCGAACTAGGTGGCATAGACAAGATAGTCCTATGCGATGCCGAAGCCATGCTGGATGGACCCGGGCCCTGCTGCGCATTCGAGCGGGCCGGGCGAATGATGGAAGGAGGTTGATGAAGCTCTGGCACGCTATACTGCGCGTTATTCACGCGACGGTCGTGCGCTGATGTCGAGGAATACTGCGGTTGAGGATAGTGCCGCACCTCAGACAACGACTCGAGGGCTTGTATCGCCGTTTCCATGTTGGGCGATGTCTGGCGATGGCTGTTGTTGTCAACCTGCATATGACCAGTCTTCTGTCGCCCACGTCTCAGCTCATTCGCATTCTGCCCGTCGGACAGATAAGAAGGATGCGGCGCCACCGGTTGCAGTACCTGTCCATCCGTATGAGCGTCTGTCCAGTAACGGCTGGCCAGAGGCGGCGATGGCGATGATGCAGACCTTTGCGGTTGGTCTGGAACGTATCCAGGCGCGTTTAGGTCAGACGTCCTTTCCAAGACGTGTGTAGTATTCAAATCTATGCCGATAGCGGGCGAGCGGGAAAGGGATCCGTCCTGCCCTAGGTCAGTGACCGGCGAGCGAGATTCGCGCCGTCTCTGGTTTTGCTGAGGTCTATTGGGTTCGTCTTCTTCGTGTTCCCCTGCAACAGACCACTTTCTTTTCAGTCTAAACCCCGTCTGTGGACCTCTGTATAATGATAGCCATAGTTTGTCAATCATGCCTTCCTTGCTGCAGTAGTACATCAAGCCATACCGTTTTACTCCTGAGCCTATATATTCGCATTCCGTGCTGAAGAAGAAGACATGTCTTTCAGTATGGCAGAATCAGACACTAAGAGGATATCGATCCGAACTCACCCAAAGCCTTTACAGTTCTCACACCCTTCCGGATCTTTTACCGTAAACAACCGCCAATCAGTACCAGCTTCACACGCCTCGAGATCTTAGGCTAAGAACCTACTTCCGTCGCATCGAATTTTCCTTTTCTGTTCAAGGCGGTCGTCAGGGGCTGGAAAGCGGCCGTTCTCATATCGACACATACCTTGCAGATCTGACAAGCCAACGAAACTCTCTTCTGCTTGCTCTTACGCTGGGAAGTTGAATCTGTCGTTGATTCAGGACCATCGCCGCCATTTGATATTCGACTCATATCTCTTCATTCTCAATATTCTCGATATCCAGCGGGTGGTCGTTCTAGAGAAAGGCTTGATGCCGCAGTGACGGAGTCGCAAGTCAAGGATGATTTGTCGTTTCGCGGATACTTTGTTGCAAGTCGAGCTTCCAGGATAAGCAGAACGGACTAGTGCAGGATGCTTGTCAACGATGCCTTTGCTAGCTCCTTTGCTTGTTGCGGACCAGCTGACTAAGTTGCGATTGCCAAATATTCGGACGTTTGCTCGAATAGCTGCCCGAATAGAATGGACTCCGCTATCACTCGCTCAATCAACAAGTATGTACGAGTCTACAAATCGGCTGATAGGCGACAAGAAGCGGGTAAATTCGAATCTGCACTACGAGCTGGCTGAAGTGTGGGTACCTCAAACGTAGAGCTACAGCTATGTGCTACTTCTATGCTGCGTGGGCTGCAGCGCGGCTGCGAGGCGAACGCTTTGACCTGTCTTATTCTGCAGTCTTCCGCGCTACTAGCTTTTGCGCTCAGAGCTTTCCCGGGCACCCATCTCCCGGTTGATTCCGCTGTGCTGTCAAGGGTAAATGCATCCCTGAGTTCCGCTTCTAGTTAAGATTGCATGACTGATATCCACTCCTAACGGCTGCCAACTCGTCTCGGTCCTTTCCTGTCAGGTCCGACATATAAAGGGTCTTGGGTGATGCGCACCATATTTCGATTCCTGGCCTTTTCTGGACAAGTCTCATCCTGCCAACTTCCACGCATTACCGCAACGCATCTTTTACCACGCATATCATCAAGGTTCTCATCCACCATGACTACCAGCAGCAAAGTCCACCAAACCGTCAAGCTCCCTTCTGGACGCGAAACGACCGTACCGACTGGTCTCTTCATGTAAGCATTATTTCTGCCTCCACCCAAGAAATAGGAACAAGTACCGAATGTTTGACTAACCGTCTTCCGTGACGCTTCTACGACCGCGGTAGTAACAACGAATGGACAACATCTTCCGACTCTAAAACATTTTCTACCGTCGACCCCTCAACTGGTGAAAAGCTCCTCGACTTTTCTCATGCGACACCTGAAGATGTCGATACGGCGGTCAAGTATGCGCGAAAGGCATTCAAAACTACCTGGGGCAAAAGTGTAGCTGCTACGGAACGTGCTGCTCGTACGGCCTTTCCTCTACCCGCTCGTTCACTCTCGCGAAGATCTAACGCACCTCATCTCTAGTGTTGAACAAATTCGCGGATATCATGGAAGCCAACACTGACCTACTCGCAGAACTCGAGTCCTGGAACAGCGGAAAGGGAGTGAGGATTGCTCGAGAGGCAGATGTCGCAGACTCTGTCGCCTGTCTGAGGTATTACGCCGGCCTGGCCGACAAGGTCCATGGTACGTCATCTACGGTAGAAATGCTGGTTCTTAGTTGATAAACACTTTTTACGATTTCAGGCCAAACAATCGATGCATTTGGCAAGGACAAGTTGATTTATACCCTTCACGAGCCCATCGGCGTGTGCGGACAGATGTGAGTGGATCCTTTACAAAGCCTCTTGGTTCCATGTCGCTAATATGATTCATATTCCAGTATTCCCTGGAACTACGTGAGCAATGAAGTCCATAATCCACGTCATCTGTATCTGATCTCAATCCCCTCCTATAGCCAATGCTGATGTGGGCTTGGAAAGTTGGGCCAGCCTTAGCAGCCGGATGCTGTGTCATCATGAAACCAAGTGAACTCACACCCTTGACGGCACTCAAACTCTGTGACCTCGCACTAGAAGCTGGGTTCCCGGCTGGGGTTATTCAAACTCTTCCGGGCTTGGGAGCGACGACAGGGAACGCCATCGCTTCGCACATGGACATCGACAAGGTAAGCAAGGCATATCGCAACACTGATCCTGTTGCGAATATCATCTAACGCAGCTCCAACCTCGTTAATATAGGTCGCATTCACAGGCTCTGTCGTCACTGGTCGCCGAATCTCGGTCGCAGCCGCGCAAAGCAACTTGAAGAAAGTAACCCTCGAATTGGGTGGCAAGGTATGTTCGTCTATGCTTCCTCTATCAGCGATCCGGTCTAACGGGCTGTTTTATACGCAGTCCCCCGCGCTGGTCTTTAACTCTGCCGATCCCCAGGAAACCGCTCACTGGTTAGCTCTAGGTATCTGGTTCAACTCGGGTCAAGATTGTTGTGCGGGCTCAAGACGTGAGTGCCTGTCGTCTCAGCGGATTCGTGCGCATAAATAACCAATTGCTTGTTGCTGCAGTCTACGTACAAAGCGGGATCTACGACAAGGTTGTTGAAGCCTTGGTTGCTTGCGGCAAGGCATCCGCCATTGGCAAGGTAAGCGCCTGTTGATCAGTCAATCCCTTTCCAGTATTCTCATTTGAGTCTCCGCCGCGATAGCCCTCGGACGAAGCCACTTCATTTGGTCCCCTTATCTCTGCTGGCCAGCGGGACAAGGTTCTCGGCTATATCGAAGATGCAAAGGCGAACGGAGCCACGATTGCTACAGGAGGTGGAAAATGGGACCAATCTAACGGGTTCTACGTGACACCGACTGTTATTACGGATGTCAAGCCGGACATGAAGTGTGTCACTGAAGAGGTGAGTCTGTTCGGCTAGCGGCGGTGCAAATCGGACCCAATCTAACAGCTGTTCCTCCTATTTTTTTTCGCTGACAGATCTTTGGACCCGTCATCGTCGTCTCCAAATTCGAAACCGAGGAAGAAGCAATCCACCTAGCAAACGACACCACCTACGGTCTCGCCGCTGCCGTATTCACCAACGACGCCAAACAATCCATGCGGGTCTCTGGCGCGCTGGAAGCCGGAACGGTATGGGTCAACTCGTACGCCTTGTTGCATGTTCAGGCGCCGTTTGGCGGGTTCAAGCAGAGCGGGACCGGGCGGGAGTTGGGCACATATGGGCTAGAAGCGTATACCCAGGTCAAAGCGGTACACCATGCGTTGGATGCTACCATGTAAGCTCTTGCTCTTTTCTCGTGTATGCTCTGCATATCACTAACTGGTTCACATGACATTACAGGAGCTGGCCGGTATAATCCCTCATTCGATAAGGTTCGGGTAAAGGTGAACGAAAAGACCATCATTCCCAATTAGTTGTATCTTTTCATGTCGGGAATGACAAAAGAACATGCTTATCGGTACCACCAAGAATATGCTGCATGCCCAACCACGAGCAGACATTGACAGAGAGAAGAGTAGTTTCCCGACCTCGTCAAAACGGATTCCAGGTGGCGTAGCTGTGACGGCCAAAAGGCCAAATCAACCCGACAGAAACGGGTTCTGAGCAGGGACTGCCCAATCCCGACGAAAGAGGAGAGGCGCGTCGTGGACATCGTGAGCTCCGATGATTTCTCGGCTGCAGTGGAGATACGCCTTCCTTGCTTTTGCTTTGATAATGCAGCCGAGCACACAACGGACATGACGGCGCCGGTCGGAAGACGAGCTGCGGGCTAGTGGTGAATACCTTGACCAAGAACGTCGAGTTGCGGCGACCCGAACTACAGACTTGATTCACTCGTCGTTCGATAGCAAGTCTTAGCCCTGCCAGCGAAGCCAGCCAGCCTAACATGAATGGGTATTCCATCTATATACACCATGCGTACCTATCGTACAATACACGCTCCTTCCTCTTATTTCGCCAATGCACAAGATTCCGACCAGGTAGTTGCTTCGATCGCTGGAAGTCCTACTTGTTATGCCATAACAGTGTTCGAAGACCCGTCCAGGCCTCGGAGTCGCGGTACAGATATTCTACGCGGGAGAAGGGAGGACGGGGAAAAGGCGAGGGTTCAGTTCAAGTGCCGGGTTTCGAGACGAGGAGGGGGATGGGGTGTTGCAAAAGCCGGAAAGAAACGAAGAGAAGAAGAGGAAAAAGGAGGCTGGGAAACAAAATAACGGGCGGACGAACGACTCACTCATGCTATTCACCATTCCTGGCTGTAACCTCTCTCCCCTATGCCGGTAAATATACATGACGCAACCCCAACAAGCCGCCGCGAACACCGCAAACGGTAACTGAGCAGGCGGGATCGGACGCGGGTTCGCGTGCGAGGACGTTAGGTGTGGGAGCGGGGACGGGAGGGGGTCCAGTGGTGTGTTCCGAAGGAAGGAGGAGGTGCTTGTTGATGTGCTGCTGTTGGCGAGAGAGGTGGATGGGCGGGTAGAGAAGAGTCGGGGGAGGAAGGAAGCGACGACTCGGGAGCATACGTAGAGTACGATCTGTAGAGGACCGGGAATCAGTTTGATGTAATACCACCGAGCAAGGGTGTGTGTGACGCACTTGTTCGTTGATCTATTCCCCACGGAGCAAGCAGAACGATATCAGCCTAAACCCTGACAAAGACACAGCGACTCCCAACCAGAAAGTGCACTCACAGCCGTCCGCTCACCAAATACCCACCACCCACCCAATGCACCAGCGACAAACGAATCCAGACTCCGCTCCTTGCCCTCGCGAGAAACTTTCCGTTGGAGTAGGAGCAGGAGTTTGTAAAGCGTTACAAATTTCGTGAGGTTTAACGCGTGGGTGAGTGTTGCACGGAAAATTGCGTGTATTTTCTGTGGTAATCTGTCGAGTGCGCATGGTGATCCATCCGAGGGGTTATTAGCAGGAAGACGGAAGATGTGCAGAGGAATGAATTGGTAGGCGGAAGGACGGGACGCTTACGGCTTGTTGCTGAATAGAAAAGTCATCACCAACGCATGCGGGAAACCTACCGACGCGCAGAGAAGAATACCATCAGCCAAGAATCCAGCCACAAGAAAGCAAAGAAGACTCACGGATTTTGCAGCCGTATACGAATCCATTCCGTGCGCCTTTCAATATTGCCAAAGCATCGTGGTACCGTGGGCTGATGAGGTGGGAGGCGGAAGATGGTCAGTCAGCGGCAGCCGACGCAGGGGAAACAGGGAGGGCGGCTTACTCTGTGAGAATAGCTTGTAACGAGGACATACTGGATTGTTTGGGATGGAGCAGATGATACCCTTTTAATCGTAATCGTAATCTCACTTGAATTTTGCTAAATGATCAAGGAAACGTCCCTCCCTCACCTTCCCGCCGCCGGCAACTGCTACACCCGGCTATAACTCACGTGACTTTGTTGATTTTGTGCGCTGGGGTCGGCCGTGAACCCCCCTTGAACGATCGACCGTCACCAAACGAGCGTTTCAACAAAAGTTCACAGTCGAAAGTGCATAAAGGTTCAATTGAGAGACGCAATTCATGTACCATCATCACTCCGCCCCTTGCGCATACACACACTCGCAACGATGTCATCCACCAAAGCAATCCGTATAGGATCTCTCCTCTTCTGCCCTGCATGCGGAACACTGTTGGATCTTCCAGGAGATTCGGATGAAATCACCTGCGATGGATGTGCGAGACGTGAACCTGCCTCATGTACGTCTCCTCTTCCCTTCCTCCCACCTGACCCTCTCCCCTCTGGTGACACACAACGCAAAGACTGACCTCTATGACTGTTGGCTTGGCGAACATAGCGTATGAGAACCTGGATACGAAAACATACTCCCACCCTGCTGCTTTCCCTTCCTCGTTACGGCAAAAACGTGCGCTCGTACAGTCGAAAGACGATGATGGGTCCCGTCAAAAGGGGAAAGATCCGATTGTACGTCTCTGTTCTTTCAGCTCTTCCCTCGTTATGTCTACCAAATACTCGTATCCCTGTGCTTACACTTGCCATCAACTTTTTCTTTTCCTTCTGTCCACTTTCGTATGGCGGCGCCGTAATTGGATAGTCGCAAGACAAGTGCGAAAAGTGCGGACATATTGGGTTATCGTATAAAGAGATGCAACTCCGGTCGGTAGATGAAGGCAGTACGATCTTTTACAAGGTATGTTGCTTCTTTCCACACCGCTTTTTCCTTTACTTCAGATCTGCGAGGTATCGTTACAACGCTGTAGTTGGTACGCTTACAGCAGGAGGATATGAGTCACTGATGCTTTTTCCTTTTGGTTCGCAATAGTGCCTTAACTGCGGTAATCAAACAAGTACGAACAACTAGGCCGCTCCTCATCTCCGCCGTTCGAATGCGTCTTCACGACTTGTTCCCCCGATACTATACAGATACGTTTCTAGATCACCGCAGGTTGTATATTATACCATTTTCTTTTTCCCGCCGCTCACTGATATGGAGGAGTATGCTCCGTTCACTTGTCGGAAAAAAGAGGAATATGTATCCCTCGACCTTGTGTGCTCGCATGTAGGAGTAGGCGGTGGTGGTTCTACGCGGCCACGTCCCGGAAAAAGGGGGAAAGCTTACTCGCATAAAAACGCCCGACCGGGGGCGTCTTTCGCATTCCCACAACATCCGTAATGCGGTGGACCGGTTGGCGCATGGAGGGTGACTAGGTCGGTTCATCACATACCACCTGCATCCGTCCAGCGAACGAGGGCAGGAGAAATGTCGGACGCAGGTTTGATCAGGCTAGACAACTGATGTCGGCGAATCAGTCAAGGAACCCCTGCCGCTCTTTTCATCTTGTTCTGATACCCTGAGCGGCCAGTCGTCTCTGATCGATTATCCTTTGATCAGCTTACATCCACTGTCATCTCCGTTGCCATCAGCAAATTGGATGCATCATCAAGACGGGCTACTCCCGCCAACGAACAACGTTCTGCGACGCGCAGGGACCCTTTGAAATCATCCGCCAGTCAGTCTTGTCTCTTTGCGATTCGAAATGCACTGGCATGATCATCTTTTATGACGTTTTACAAGCTCAACATAGCTCTGCTACCGACGTCCCGCGTCAACGCACAGCATACATGCCCCAATCAGCCTGTACCCCACTGCCCATCTTTTCCCGCTGAACAGCGTCAGCGGTAGACATCCATACCTTTCTCACGCGACAATTCGCGTATATCCGGATATAAGAGACGCTGTGAAACGACTGCGGGACGGGAACGGGCGGCGGCTGGTGTTGATGGTCCGGGGAGGAAACGATGTCCTGCGATACGAGATCCCGCGATTGGAACAACGGTACGAGACTGGGCAAGTCGAGTGATATTTCCATCCACGGGGTGAGTAGCGGAGCCGAGCCGCTCGACGCGAATTTGAGTGGGAGATGGAGGATTGCTGTTTTTGATTTGGAGGATGGTGACGGGAAGCGGACGGAGGGGGTTGTCTGCGAGTGAAGAACGGAAACGGAAAACGAGGGTTAAAAGTGATTCTACACAGAGGGCATTGGTATCCCGACGAGGTGTGTCGCTTCAACGCCCGGTCGGTTGTCCTTCCTTTTACCACAAGCTTCAACTGAAAGCACGGACTTTTGGATTTCGTGCGCCCTGGTACCAGCGCATCCCTTTCTTCCCGTCTTGAACATCCTTGGTCGCAGATCACTCCTTGTCATTCCGTATCACAGCGTCTGCCGTATACTCTGCGAAACGTTCTTTTCTTCTTTTTCAAAAGGCGCATTCCCACATGTCGCAAATATCGGGGAAAGAAGCAGCCATAATGCATCTTCATCACCAGGTCGTCTGAACATGAGCGCATATAACCTCCATCTCTGGGTTTCCCCTTCCACACCTCATCGCCCCTCGAACGCCGCTCGCTAATCGCCGTAAAGCACGCACTCACCAACCATGCACCACCACCGACGTCTCCAGCCAGCACGTGAATCATTTCCGGACGGAAGCTGCCCCACGAACCAGCTACAGCCAAAGCCACAAGCCGCTGTGCAATCCCGACAAAGGATAGGCGCACTGCTGCGCCTCCAGGCCCCAAAACAATGCGTTGCAGACCCCGTACGTACCAAGACACAAAACATACGCCTGCCTTGCACAAGCAAAACGACAGGACCCACCATGCGGCCACCCTGTCCTTGCGCTACGTGATCACCGGGAAGAAAAAGAAAAAAGAAATGAACGGTCGGACGGTCGGATTGATGACCTTGCGCGCCTGACACTTGTTCACGAGACGTGTGCTCGTTCGGGACGGGACGGGAAAGGCATGGCGCCCGAGATGATAGCGCACGGGATCTGCAGAAAGTCGGCGTACGCTCGCGCGCGCTCGCCCCTCCATACTCAGAGTACCTCGACGTTTGCTCCATTGCCAGTGGATGGTGAATCTGGAGAAGAAAAAAGCCGGTCCTTTCCTCCTTCTTGGGGGGTTTTTTTCTTCTCTTTCTTTTCCTTGCAGCTCTGTTTCCTTCATGTTTCGCCTTTCGCTTTAGCAAAAGTGCATCCCCTGCCCTACCCTGCTCTACCCTGCCCTACCCTACGCTCCGCCGCCACCGCCGCCCCCAGCGATCAGCAGCAGCAGCAGCCTCCACCCGGCGCGTCCCTGATTGATCCTCGGCTCACATATATTGAAATTACTTGCCCACTCCTTCCGTCCGTCGACGGACTCGCAGCCTGCGGCGGAGGATTCTCGCTCCGCTCGGAGGAGACACTGATTCTCGCTCCGCTCGGGAAGAGGAGAGACAGATTCTCGGCCGCACGGCGGCGGCCTCGGCGAAGCCAGAAGCAATACACTCGACCGCCCTACGGCGGTCTCGATGAGAGGGTCCTTCGGACTCGTAGCCTACGGCGCAGACACTGATTCTCGCTTCGCTCGGGAAAAGGAGACACTGATGCTCGCTGCGCTCGGTGAAGACTGATTCTCGCTTCGCTCGGAAGACAATGATGCTCGCTCCGCTCGGAGGAGACTGATGCTCGCTTCGCTCGGAGGACGAAGGAAACACTGATTCTCGCTTCGCTCGGAGGAGACTGATGCTCGCTTCGCTCGGGAAGAGGAGACATCTGACTCTCGGCCGCACGGCGGCGGCCTCGGCGAAGCCAAAAGCAATACACTCAGCCGCCCTACGGCGGCCTCGGGAAGAGTCCTTCGCACTCGTAGCCTGCGGCGCAGGATTCTCGCTCCGCTCGGGAAGAGGAGACACTGATTCTCGCTTCGCTCGGAGGACGGAGGAGACTGATGCTCGCTCCGCTCGGGAAGAGGAGACATCTGACTCTCGGCCGCACGGCGGCGGCCTCGGCGAAGCCAGAAGCAATACACTCGACCGCCCTACGGCGGTCTCGATGAGAGGGTCCTTCGGACTCGTAGCCTGCGGCGCAGACACTGATTCTCGCTTCGCTCGGAAAGAGGAGACACTGATTCTCGCTTCGCTCGGAAGACACTGATGCTCGCTCCGCTCGGGAAGAGGAGACACTGATTCTCGCTGCGCTCGGTGAAGACTGATGCTCGCTCCGCTCGGAAGACACTGATGCTCGCTTCGCTCGGAAAGAGGAGACACTGATTCTCGCTTCGCTCGGAAGACACTGATTCTCGCTCCGCTCGGTAAGAGGAGACACTGATTCTCGCTGCGCTCGGTGAAGACTGATGCTCGCTCCGCTCGGAAGACACTGATGCTCGCTTCGCTCGGGAAGAGGAGACACTGATTCTCGCTGCGCTCGGTGAAGGCTGATGCTCGCTTCGCTCGGGAAGAGGAGACACTGATTCTCGCTGCGCTCGGTGAAGACTGATGCTCGCTCCGCTCGGGCTCGGCTCTCGCTCGGCTCTCGCTCGCTTCGCCACCCTCGACTCACCTGAAACGACGACACCCGCACCCGCGCCTGCACGCCGCGCGCATCCGCGACCCCGATCTCCAGCACGAGCTCCCGCGCTGCTAGCGGCCTTAACTGTATTCCCAAACGCGGCAAGGTGATTCCCAGTGCGAGTTCCTGCTCCGCCTCATCGTCTTGGTCGGAGATATGCAAGGTATCACCGTGCTTTTTGTTATGGTGGTGTTTGGATGTGATGTGCGTAGAGGTGGCAAAGGAGCCAGCTTGGATGTACGTCGTCCTCAGTGTCGGGGACTGGATGTGGATTACTGGTTCTGCGAGGTTCCCGTGAGTGCGACGACGAGGAACGATTGCTAGGTCGTTGCTTGTCATCCCGTGTGAGGCCTGTGCCGAGGTATCGGATGGTTGCTCCGCGTCCTCGTCCTCCCAGCCACGGCGGACATCTCTGCAGCTCGTTCCAGCCCCTCCGGCATCCATCTCGTCGTCATCTCGAAGAACGACGACCCCGGAATCCTCTGCCAGTCGTGAGTCGGTCCTCACGTTCCATAAAGGGGAAAGCGCCGGGTGTGCTGCGCTGTTCAAGAGCGTGACGAGTGGCGGGAGCAGTGAGTTGTTGAATATCGACGCCGAGGAGGAGGAGGACATTCTTCGGGTTGGTGGTGGTAGTGGTGATGGTTGCCAGGAGTACGGCTGGGAGATTGCTGCTTTCTTCGGGAAACGCTCATTAGAAGTTGCCCCGTTTGATGTATCGAGCCCAAGTAAGTTGACTCTTTCTTCACTCCTTTGGAACTGAAGACTGGCTGGTAGGGGGGTTCTTTCAGGTGGTCAGAACGCGGAACCAAAAACGAATAGTTCCGAACGCGATGCTGCCCTGCATCATGTCGTTTTCGTGTTTCATGTTTGGTGATGCCTTGTTTGTTTGGGCAAGCAAAGGGTCAAGCGCTTGACGCGAGTTGAAAGTGCTAGGGGTATTCTCATTTAGAGGCAAGGGCCTAACAGATTTGGATCCTACAACTGGCAGTCATGTCGACCACCAACGACCCTTACAACCAAGCCGTGTCCGCCACCACAGAATCATTCGTCTCCTCGCTCATCGTCAACGTCGCAGTCGCCGCCGCCGAACTCGCCGCATGGATCCTCATCCGCAGGCAGTTCCGCGCAATCTATGAACCGAGGAGTTATTTGCCGCCAAAACCCAAACGAGTGCCGCGGCTGGAGACAGGGTTGATCAGGGTGTTGTGGGAATTGGTGCAGAGTGACCCGGAGTTGGTGTTGCGGAAGAATGGAGTCGGTCAGTCCATTCGACCGTTCTTCTCCTTGTGCATGTCGGGTGTTGACATGCGTGTGCTGACACGGCGCCGGGCAGACGCATACGTATTCATCCGCTTTATACGCATGATGCTCAAGATCTTCATCCCTACCTGGCTTCTCACATGGATCGTCCTCTTGCCCATCGACGCCGTCGGGACGCAGGTGGAGGGAAAAACAGGGCTGGATCAGTTGACGTTTGGGAATGTGGATACGAGGCATCAGAGTAGACTGTGGGCGCATTTAGTGATGGCGTATGTATTCACTTGTGAGTCGGTCGCTTCCTCTTCCCAACCCTTGTCACGTGGGCAGAGCAACGTCTGATGAGAAGGTGGCCCTGCCGCCCGCTCGCGACAGTCTACATGTACTTCATCATCCAACGTGAAATGCGCCACTGGGTCTCCATTCGACAACGCTACCTAATCTCACCAGACCACTCGCGACTCGCACAAGCAAACACGGTCCTCATCACGGGCATCGACGCCCAGTACCTCGATGAAGAGCGGCTCGCCCAGCTGTTTTCCCATTTACCGGGCGGCGTCAAGCGGATTTGGCTGAATCGGGATTTAAAGGGCATGGTCGGGTTCCATGAGGAGCGGGTAAAGGCTGCGGCAAAGCTGGAGGAGGCGCAGGTGCAGTTGATCAAGACGGCGAGGCAGTTGAAGCTTGAAGCGCAGAAACAGGCGGAAAAGGCAAAGCAGCAGCGGCACGCAACGTCCTCCACCTTAACCCACGAAGCAAAGAATACGACCGACATCGCCACCCCGGGCAACCCATCACCCTCGGCGCAACTACTCGTCCAACTCGGCGCCGCAGACCACCACGCCTCGTCGGAACTCGTCAAAGCGGACCGGCTCGTCCCGCGCTCCGCACGCCCCACCCACCGACTCCCACCACGCTGGTTCCCCCTCGCCTTACCATTCACCGGCACACGCATCGACACAATCGACCACGCCCGCTCCACCATCGTCACCTCTTCCCACGCACTCGAAACCGCGCGCGCCCAACTCGCTGCGGATATCGCCAAGCCGGGAACCGAGGGCGAGACCTACCCGCCGTTGAATTCCGCGTTCATCTACTTTCACCAACAGATCGCGGCGCACATGGCCGCGCAGATCCTGCTGCATGATCAGCCGTACAAGATGACTGGCGGCGGCGGCAGCGGCGGCGGTGGTGGGTATACCGACGTGGCGCCCGAGGATGTCGTGTGGAGTAATTTGAATGTGGGGCCGTATGAGAGAAAGGCGAGGCTCGTCGCGAGTTATGCGGTCACGCTTGGGTTGGTGATCTTGTGGACGTTTCCGAGTGAGTGAAAAACGAACGTTGGTGGGGCGTGTCAGTGTCGCCCCGTTGGCAGGCGGCACGCAACGCAACGGGCGAGATCCACCTTTTCCTTGTTGCTGATTGGTTTTTTTGTTTTTGTTCTTTTCTCTTTTTCTACCTCGTCCACGCGGGGTGAACAGCAACGTTTATCGGCGGGTTGTCAAACTTGTCCGGGTTGTGTGATCAGTATGATTTGGGACCATTCTGCACGAACAATGCAGTCGTCAAGGGTGTCGTACAAGGTGTAGCTCCGCCCATCTTGCTTGCCGTGTTGAATTTGCTGTTGCCTGTCATCTTGCGCGGTAAGTTCTTCCATCCGCCGAGATGATACGACCCCGAACATGTATTTGTGGCAGAGTTGCGCTTATTTTCGTTTGGTTGTTTGGTCGGCAGCTCTGGCCAGGTATGAAGGGATCCCGCGAAAGACGGGGATCGAGTTGAGCTTGATGACGAGATATGCCATCTTTTTGATCTTTGTGAGTCCCCGTACCGCCGCGCACACGGACCTGGCGCAAATCGAGAATCAACCTAATCCCCCTCCTAATCCCCCTCTTCCCCCCGACGCCAAACGTACAGAACTCTTTCCTAATCGTCACCCTATCTTCCGGACTCATTCGAGCAATCCCAATCATCGCCAACAACCCCTCATCAATCGCCACCACACTAGCCCAAGAAATGCCGCGTGCCTCTTCCTTTTTCCTGACCTTTGTCCTCACCCAAGCGGCAGGATCGATCGGCAACCTGTTGCAGCCTGTCACGCTGGTGATTTACCTCATCAAGTTGATCCTTCAAGGTGGGACGCCGAGGAGCGTGTATAATAAAAAGTACTCGATGCAGACGCCGCAGTGGGGCCAGACGTTCCCGAGTATGACGTTGTTGGCCGTTATTGGTGAGTCCAGGTCGGTTCATCATGGGTGTGGATCGTGAACGATGCGTGCTGATGGATGGTATGGAATAGCTATCTCGTACGCCATTATCAGTCCGATTGTGTCGGGATTGTCGGTAGCCGCGTTCTTCCTTGCCTACGTGGTGTACAAGTACCTGTATACTTGGGTGGTGAGTGCAGGATTCGATTGTGTGTAGCGCTGAGCCTCCGTATTGATCCTTTTTGCCTGTTCAGATCGATCAACCGCCTTCTTCGTAAGACACGTCATATTAGTGGATGACCCTGGTGCGGACAACTGACTTATTTCTCACCTCTGCCTGAACAGTGACACCGGAGGCAGTTTCTTCCCGAAAGCGATCACGCATGTCTTTGTCGGGATGTACATCCAGGAAGTCGCATTGTGTGCGCTCTTCTTCCTTGCTCGAAACGCGGATGGGAAAGCCAGTGCAATTCCGCAGGGCGCGTTGATGGTCGTTCTCTGCGTTGCAACAGTACGTTTCTCGCCCCTCCAGCTTTCGCGAGAACACGTACTGAATTCGCCCTTGACGCTTAGCTTGCCGTTCATTATATCATTATCGATTCCTACGGGCCTTTAAGAAGAGCCTTGCCGCTCTCCCTTGCTTACTTGTCCCATGGTATGCCCAAGGAGCAAGGCCACGAGAGAAGCATCTTGGAGGGTCCGGAAGCCGACTTTGATCCTCGGCGCGCGGTTTTGCAACCGCAAAGCCAACTTGCTGGAGACCATACGGACCACCCAGATGTGACCAACGACGATGAAGACGACGGAGGAGCGTTTGACCGGTACTCTGACACTTCGGAGGATCGGCAGCACATCAATAAACCGATACCTGCCGATAAAGCAAAGCAGTTGGAGATGGCCGATTTGAGCCAGTGGCGCACCGCAGACAGCATTCCGGATCAGCCCTTTAATCCAGCTTATCACCACATTGTGCAGTCTCAATCAGCCGAAGAACGAGAAGCACAGCAGGCCAGAGAGGATGCCCCATCCGGAGACGCTGCCGGGACTATTACACCTCGAGACGCCGAGTCTTCCATGCGACCCGTCCAGGCGGTTGATTTCGGAGGCGCGGAAGCCAGCGTTCCAGAAGATAAAGCTCAGCTCGCAGCCAACAAGGAAAGCGCCGGTGAACGAAATCGCGAAGATTATGATGTCTTTGCGTTTGCACATCCTGCGTCAAAGGAACCTCAGCGAGTCATCTGGTTGCCTGAAGACGAGTTGGGATTGGCAGCGGCTGAAATCAAGGACAACATGTCGATTGGAATCATGTCCACGTCAAAGGACGCGGTATTGAACAACAAGGTAAGCACGTATGCGGAATTAATCCGATTTATCTATTGACCTCTTGATATCCGATGCTACAGGGCAAAGTCGAAATCTTTGGCCCGCCTCCAGATCACTTTGAAGGAACTGATGAATAGGAGATTGTTCTTCTGCTTGACCCCTCATCCTTGTCTTCCTCCACATTGCATTCGCAAAGCTGTTCCCTTTACGACGACATTCACGACAACATTTACGATAGACTTTTGACGACTATGGACCAACCCTTGTAGGCTGGGAGGACGTTTCCTGATGTGATGACAGCCTTATTATAATTCGCATGCTTGTCGCTTTTCGCTATGCTTGGTGGAATTCGGCGTGTCAAACAGTAAATCTCTGTATTATATTGTGTACAACCTTCTCGACAAGAATGCTGTTCCCACAGAGTAAGCAGCAGCTACCTGAGGAAACGTTTGAAATTGCGCTTGGTAGGGACAGCGAATAGAGAACGGTGCGTTAAGAAGCAAGAGACCATGCGCAGGGGAAAAATCGATCATGCCCATGGCCCACGTATACGACGGGCTAGCTGAATGTCCTTTTGCATGATCGTGACACGTTTGGCGTGGATGGCGCACAAGTTGCTGTGAAATAGTGGATGGTGTCAGCGCTCTCATAGCCACCGTGGGTTGTGATAATGAGGCTTTCGGTGACTCGAGAGTGGCACTGCACTTACGCATCTTCAAACAAATGCACCAGATACGCCTCTGAAAGGTTTGCAAAAGGAGGGAACTAGGTCAGCTCGATGCACTTTAAAACCCTGGAAAGCGTACGCACCTGTAGCTTCTTGCAAGGCCAGTAATGCTGATGATTGCCAACGGAGGTTTGAAGCATAAGGGGCTAGTTCGTACGTGACCTCTCTCACCTGGATGAATTGAAGAATAGTAATAGCAAGAGGATTCAGTTGTCAGCAAGCATGTCTTTTCCGTATGATGTGTCGCCGATTAGAGTCATGAGTGTCGTAGAAACATCTGTGTCCAAAGTATGATCAGCCAGCACAACTTGCGCTGTCAATCATTTGAACGTGAATACCAAACGCGCTTCTTGACGAATGGCGGTCTCCTTTGCCTCTCGCCGGTCCAAGACCGAGTCTCCGAATCCCGCATAACCCAGTGTTGCACGAAATACTCACAACTCGACTGAACGGCAGCTTGGCCAACAACAGATCCGTACTCTTCTGATACTTTCTGATTTCCCTCAACGCCACCGTCCCCGGTCTATAACGATGCTGCTTCTTCCCTGCCTCCGCCGCAGCGCCAGCGGTCCGACGTCGCGACGAGGCTCCTCCTGTTTTGTTACCCGTGTCGTTGTTTGCTGGTGCGAATTGTTTTGTTGGGACTTTGCCGCCGGTGGATTTACGTGCAATCATACGACGGCTGGCTTTCGGGGTGCTGGCCATTTCGGCAAGGACGAAGCTGTTGTTGTGATGCGGGTATCGTTGCTGAGGAGCTCGTAGGAGGAGATGTTGTTTCCAGGAACGGACCGCCGATGGTTGCGGTTTAGTGTGATGGGACCGAGCAAGCCGGAAGTGTGACCGCTAGATCGAGTGAATGATAGGAAGTGCAGCTAAGATGACGATGGCTGGCAACAAGATTGTGCTACAGGGTGAATAATAATGGTGAATAGAAGGGAATAGAATTATGAGTCAACCCTTCAATGTGCCGCTCATCTCCAGCCATTTCTAAAAATGCGGATACAAAACACGTCCGAGCGATACAACAAAGAAGCACAACAAGCGAACGACGAACGAACGAGTAGTGTTGCTGGTTGAGCTGTCGACCAAACAACGACCTCCTCATCCAGCGATTGCAGTGTTGTCTACTTTACTTGTCCATATATAGACGGCAGTCGATACTCTATACGCGTCCATACAACGATTGATCTGAATCTTGGTCTTCCTCGTACACTATGCAGTAGGTATTGTTGGCCATTGCGCTATTTCATTCACAACGCCGTGCCCCAGACAACATCACCACCCTCCTCTCCCAAATCAGCATCCACCGCCATCCTTGCACATCCGACAAACTCGGCACTACCCACAGCACGAGCATTAAATGGATCCTGCAATAAGCTTGTCCTCGTCGCCCTTGCTGCTGAATTCTGCTGCGCGTTTGCGAATCCGTGAATCCGAGTCCAGTCGTCTACTTGAGCGAGTAGAGCCTTGATGCCTTCCAATCCTGACGATTGGGTCCTCTTCATCGGTGCTGGTGATGCACGTCCGACTGCCGCCTTTGGTAGGGAAGGCAATCGCAGTGATTGTTGGGTTGCTAGGGACGGGCTATCCATCCATGGCGGTTCCATATCCACAAGTAGACCACTACTGTCTTTCCTTCTCGTCTGTAGAGGTTCATCTAGCATCGCCCCTAGGGCATCAAATGATGGCGAGAGCGGCATATCCGTCGTCGTCCACGTCGACGAGGAAGGGAACAGTGATGGTTCATCGGTGAGGAGTCCGCTGGAGGAAGGTAGCGAATAGTCTATCGTTCCAAACTGGGCAAGTTCAGGCGAATGATGAGCGTCCCATGGAGTTGAGGGACGCCGTCTGCTTCCTCCACTCCTCGTCGACTGCGCATTCTCCGGTGTTCCCAACTCGGGGCTCGACTTTCGGTACTTTAGTGTCGGTAACCTCGAAGCCGCGCTATGCCGACTCGTCAGCGCCGGTCGTGATTCGCCATACATCATAAGCGATACCGGAGGAGTTGAAGTTCGGATGGACATTGGACGCTGACTGAATCGTCTCGGGAGCATTGTCGACTCGGATCCTTGCGTTGTTGTTGGAACGGGAGGTAGCGGCATGTCCGGTGGCGGGGTGAGCGGATGCATCATGCTCTCGCGCGGGGAAGCAATGCTTGAGAATCGAGGCGAAGACGTATTGACAGGTGTGACCACACTGCGACCAAACGTGCTTCTGCGGGAGTCACGCTTGATCTGCTCGGGACTGGTTTGTTCCTCGCTGCTTGACGAGGTTCGGCGGAATCCATCCCGCGTTGACGTGTGCGTGTCGGAGCTTGTAACTGATTCCCTGACGGATTTCAAGGGTGGAGATGGACGACTTGATGATCGTGCAGCGTTTCTCTTGTTCCCAAACGATGGTCCGACAGCCGATAGAGGCGGCGAAAGCAGTGATGGCTCGCACGTACTGCTTCGCACTGAGTTGCGAGTTGGTGGAGGCGACGGTGGCGGTGATGGTTTTGCCAATTGTGTACCACCCATGTTCTGTGTACCAGTCGAAGGGGAGGGCCAAAGTGATTGTCGAGGCTGACCGCGAGGACTTGTCAGAGGTGAAATGCGAATACACGTGCCGGTCGAGTAACTTCTGGACATGCCGGGAGCTGGAGCGGTTCGGAGGGGAATACCGGACAAACTGGAAGCCACATCTGATCAGTGACCCACCACACAATCAGCAAGCAAAACGACTTACCGAAATTCAGGCTTCTTCGGTGCACGACTCTGCGCCGCAAATGCTTCCGTCACCTCTCCCACCAAGGAACGTGCTTCCGTTCTGTACCCTTGAGCATCCTCCTCGTTTCTCTTCTCCGGACGCAACGTTCTATCCGATATCGACCGTTTGGTGCCCCAAGACACACCTCGGTCCGTCATGCTCTCCGTCGAACCCGTTCGCGCAGCACGGGGACGTGATGAGGAAGCATGAGATTCGTTGGATGGTGAGGGTGCGGCGTAGCTACCTTGTCGGTTCAACTTTTCCATTCGACGTCCTGCCAGAGGATTCGAGATATCGGTCGTCGGCGTGGCTGGGCTGCTGACGGAAGGCGATGTGCATGTGCTCGAGTTGAGCGACGACGTGAGGGAAGGAGCTAGCGAGCTGCTTCGACTCGGAAGCATCGATGATGGCTGCAGCTGGTCCGAGGCGGAACCCAGTGAATACGAGTATCGATGATGTGTCCTCTTCGATTCTTGCTGTTGCTGCTGTTGCGAGACGATCATGGCGAACACATCATCGGGTAACGGACCACTAATCGTGACACAAGGAGAATGCGAGACGACATGTTTGGCAGGATCGTTGCTTCGACTTGGAAATCCCGGATAGAATGGCGAAACGGGCGGCGTCAACGGTGCTGTGACGGGATGTTGTGCGAGTTGATAACTACTTCGTTTGGCGATATCCTTCGAGTACCGTTTTTGTGGTGCAGTGTTGTCGTCGGCCTTTACTGCGCCTCGAAAGATGGTGTTCAAAGACTTGATAGGCATGTTGGTCGGTGGCGGGATAATGGGTTTGAGCCGGCGGGTGTGAAGACCTTCGTCGTAACGTTGTATCTTGACGTATATATCCACTGCTTGATCAGTTGACGACGATTTTCCTGATAGACGATACCTTGCGTTATCTTGCAGTCGTGCTGTGCACGGAAAGTCTGGAGGAGTTCGAGTCGACCTATTATGCTGAGCGAGGTTTGAGCAGAACGTCGCTTTTCCTTTTGGGGTGTTGCCGAACGATATCCTTATGCGGCCCTTTCACCCTCTTTTAGTAACTCAGCACGTAAAGTTTGAAACGCAAAGATTGCTGCGAGACAGCCTAGGCAAGGCGAAAAGTCGAGAATTCGCTGATGGCGGTCGTGGAAAAGTGCAAGATCCTTTGTGGGGTACCGAGTTGATGGGTGGATGAGCTGGTGGATCCGTCTAGAGGACAATACCAAGGTTTGCACGGCTTCCGTCGTCGGCGTCGGAGCCGTCGGATAGCTTGTCGAATACTCGAATTTTCGTGACAGTTCTGTTGGATTTCCTATCAATGCAAGTCATCAGGATCAGAGGTAATATCCTTAACCGCAATCAGCAACGAATCCAAGCTTTTCAACGGCTCATCCAAACGTTGCTAAACAAACCTTGGACCTGAGCGGAAGCCTCGTGCTTCCAACAATGTGCTGTCCATTGTTCCCTTTTTCCCCTTCCTTTTCTAGGGCCCATGGGCACCGGACGGAATCACTCCGAGAATGGGCAAGGCACGATCTGGTCATCAGATAGCTCATCAGATCCAAAGATGGATGTCTGTTGACAGAATTTCTATTCCCATCACTTGCTCGATCTCCCTCTAAATGCTTGTTCAAGCCAATGTCTCAGCCCAGACCTAGTGCCTAGGGCGCCTTCAGCAGCTCCTTTAGCTGCAAGCCTAAAAGTTCGCGGAAAAGCTTGTTCGAATTTAGCGCCCACTGGATCTGTTGTCGCTTATTTATCATTATGTCTTTTCTTCCCTCAGCTGGCCTTTTCAGCTGCCTTTTCTCTTCTTTCCTGCAGCCAGTATCCTTGTTCCCTTGTTCATTTCACAATCCTCATCAGGGCTTCAGGGAGCTGGCTCTGGCTCAGGGCAAGGAGCTGTCTTTCACATCACCATCTTCGAGTGCTACGAGATGGACTCTGATGGATTATATTCTCTCAGTCTTTTCTCAGCTCTTCTCTCTTGATGATGTGGTGGCCAGAGAAAGAGTGGACCTAATACGGGTGATAGCTTACGTGGTTCACGGTCACTCATCGTCGACGTCGTCACCACTACCATCGTGATATCGCTACTCAGCTCGCTGCCCCAGCTGCTGCCCCATCTAGCGGCGCGGAGCTGTTTCATGCCGTTCCCCGACTATCTGTCGTTTTTTGCTCGTTGCACGACAACAAGATGCGATCGTTCGGCCTATGCTGCTGCCCACGTATGTCCCCCCGAGTGTGTGAGAGTTCTCATGTATATGCCATCATGTCATGCTTTACGTAACCTCGCAAAAAATTCGGGTAGCTGCTAGTGCGATCGGAATGGTTCTCGTTATCTATCGGGACTCAAGCATGTGAATAGATTCTGCTTGGACACGGATGCACATATCTCGATGCCCGAAAAGATAGTCGCCGCCTTCCGGGAAGCTGTACGGTATACGGTATGGAGCTTCGGTATGATGGGTGACCGAGTATTAAAAGCCAATGTACCAGTACAGCCCTTTGCTGCCGCTGAAGTTACCGATGTTCTAATCTGTAGCTGCGAGCGGTAGTTGTTGTTTGTTCAACTAGTTGTTTCGAATGGAGAACGAAAAAGTTTTTCAACGACGATGAGCCCGACGGTCGATTCTGCTACGATCATCTCCGCCACTGTTGCCTTCGCTCCGCTGGACGAGTTGTATCTGTAACCAGCATATGCGGACCTATGTTGTTTTTCGCTCCTTGCAGATATTTATAGGTTCCCACTGGTATTTGGAAGACTCGGCGCAAAACAAAAAAGCACTTTGCTAACGACTTCACATATACAAAGTTACAAAGGCAAGCAACGGTCGATCTTGGATAACCCCCCGTATATTACAAATTAAACATGACAGTCCCCCCACCCGGACCCCTCCGATCAATCTTGACAATCCGCCTCCCCACACAACCCAACAGCGCCTTTTGGCCCAACGCCTTGTCCCACCCTTTGGCAACAGCATGCGCCGTCATCGTTTCGCTCAACTCGTTCTTTGAGATATTCATGTTTGGCGCGCGCAGGACGTTGAGGACGGCGACGCATTGGAGGATGCTCAGGGTTGTCAAGGGTGCGACTCGGGATACGGGTGGGCGAAGTGCTGGGTTGGACATGGTGGAGACGGAGGAAGGTGACATTGGAGGCTGTGGCACTGAATCCGCCAAGTTTGCGAGGATACGTCTGCAGAGGACAGGAGCTGGCATGAGTCGCCAGGTATAGAAAGCGGGTGGTTAGTTGAACAACTTACATGGACTGCTCAGGATCCGGCTTCTCAGTACTCGTCTGCAACTCTTCATCCGAGCGCATGACTTCCGAAAACACGTCCCATATCTTGTCCTGCACCCGTTTCAACAACAAAGAACATCAGCACACTCCTGACTCGGCACACACCCGGCACCCAGTACTTACGATGGCCCGTTTCGTGTCCGACCGGATTTCCACACCAGCTACCGCCTTGCGCTGCTTTGTCCTAGGTGTCTGAGCCGACTCCTGTGTTGTAACCGGCGCTGCCTGGCTTGGTGTATCAACCGGTGGAGGCTTGGTAGGTGTTGTAGTATCCTCAAGAACCGGGACG
This sequence comes from Naganishia friedmannii, assembly GCA_030039255.1. NCBI lineage: Eukaryota > Fungi > Basidiomycota > Tremellomycetes > Filobasidiales > Filobasidiaceae > Naganishia > Naganishia friedmannii. Next base: position 100,695 of record JASBWT010000031.1, read on the forward strand.
GAAGCCACCTTTCCAGCCGTTCGCGGCGCTTCAGCCTGTGTTGCACCTGCACGCAAGGGCGACCCACTCGTTGCTCCTGTTGATTTCGGTGAACCCTGTGCCTTGATCTTGGGTGATAGAGTACGATTGGTCGCGACTACCCGCGAGCTTGCAGTTGTGGTCGGTCTCTTGACCGAGGGCGGACTCGATGCCATCGCAGGCACTGGACTTCGGTTGTTCGACAAGACCGAGTTTTTCGCGGCCGTGGAGATGGTCTTGATCTGGCCTCTTGTCGCCTCCATCGCTCGAGACACGGTCGAAGCGGTAGGTCGGCCCAGGGGGCGTCTAAAGACCGAGGCGGGTGCCGTTCCGGGATGGGGGTTCGGGGTAGGCGTGCTCATGTTTTCTGAAACGAGTCCAGGGTGCATCGATGTTGTTAAAAGAGGAGAGTCGGCCGATGGTGTCATTCCCTTTCGAAGTTGTGGTAGGAGAGGGGATGCGGAACCCGGTGTTGAGGGTTTACGTAGAGATCGCGTCGGCGGGGTATTCGCTGTTTGAGGACTCTGTAATTTCTACGAATCAAATTGAGATCAAAATCAGCATGCACTTTGTACCAGCCGTGAAGGGCGCCCACCAGTCTGCGCCGTTCCGCAACTTCCAACTCGAGCGCTTTCAAAGCCGCTTCCTCTGCTTTGAACCAGTCTTCTGGGCTTGCAAACTCGCTCTTGCCGCCTTTCCCTTCTTCTGTAACACTTTCTGCGGTGCTGGACTCGTCCCTATCTTTCCCAGAAGATACCTGTAGCGATGAGATACGTGAGCTGACAGACTACCACGAAGGAATCAAAAGCCCGCACTTGGTCAATAGCTGCCTCCAATTCGCAGATCTTGTTTTGCGTTTCTATGTAGTGGTCGAGCAGCGACTTGATATGGGCTTTTGCTCTAGGCATCGCCCGACTACACAGCGATGAGTGATTAGCGATGTAGACTGAATAGTGTGGCTGTGGGGGGAGATGTAACTAACTATTCTTCTGTGAGGGTGAAAGCGGTGTTCAAGAGAATCTGCGGATTATCCCAATTGGAACCTTGATCGGATCGTTCCTTTCCATACCGCGTCGCCACGGCCGGGGTCGCTGTTGATTGAACACCACCAGTAGCCATATTGATCCGATTCTCAAACCCTGCCTTTTTCAACGGTGTCACCAATCCCTTGTCCCTTTTCTCGACCACCTTGCCTGTCCCTCCCACTTGTTCGCCGACGAATCTGAAGAGCTTCACTTCATGGCTTTGAGCTTCGCGGATGGTTGAAGATAGGTTGGATAGACCTCTGAGGTAGGCGTTGACGAATGGTCCGTCGTGGACGTTGTTTTGCGAGGCTGCGTCGAGGATGAGATTGGAATGGGCGTCGAGGTTGCCGAGAATGTCCATGAAGCCGGGCATGGTGGGCGACCGTTGACGCGGCGATCCGAATCAAGTTATGGCGTTTGTATCGCTATGTTTGATCCCCGTCTGCTACACACCAGTTACCTTGAATGAGTATTTACCCAAGAGGAGGATGCAACCGCTTGTATATATTATGACTTGTTTACGTTTTCATCGAATTGATCCTCTCCTCCGCCCGGCTTGTCGGCTTTGTCGGAAGCAAATCAATCAATGTTCGATCAATCGACTAATAATCGGATAATCGGACAGTTTCTTCCTTTCTCTGCTTGGTGGCTAGTTTAACCCCGATATGTGTGGTGCGGCTGCTCCTTGCGTCAGGTGTCAAGGGTTCATATGATACGATTTGCACAGCCAGCCAGCCCTCCCCATCCATCTCCCTATCAATCCTTCCGCCACCTTGTATTCACCGCCCACAATGACTACAGACATTCCCGCCCTCTCACACCAGCAAGAAGCATTCGTACACGCCCTCCGCAGAGTGGAACTCCATGTCCACATCGAAGGTGCCATGACCCCCGAGCTCTTGTTCAAGATTGCAAAACGAAACGGATTCGAGATGGAGCACGATCTCTTTGACTGGACAACACATCCCGATGGATCCGAGACGGCAATGTACAAGGAATACACGGATTTGAACCAGTTCCTCAACGTCTACACGAAAGCCACCGAGGTACTCCAGACTCGACAGGATTTCAGCGACTTGGCGCACGAATACATGTGCAACGCGCACAGCCACGGCGTCATGCACGCCGAGATCTTCGTGGACGTGCAGACCTACGTCGATCGGGGTTTACAGGCGGATGATGTTGTGCACGGGTTGGAACAAGGCTTCCGCAAGGGTCAACAAGAATTCGGGATCAGTTACCTCATGCTCGGCTGCGCACTTCGACATCTCAGCGCCGATCAATGCGTAGCCGGGATGGAAATCCTGCGGCCGTACCATGAAAAAGGACTCATTCACGGCATGGGCTTGTGTAGTATGGAAAAGGGTCAACCACCATCAAAGTTCCTTCCGGCGTTCCAACGCGCAAGGGAGATTGGGTTTGAACGGTTTACCGCTCATGCGGGGGAAGACGGACCGGCCGCGTACGTTTCCGAGGCTCTTGATGTTCTTGGTGTCACGAGGATCGATCATGGGATCAATGGGATCAAGGATGAAGAGGTGTTTGAACGGTTGAGTAGGCAAGGCACGATGGTCACGTTGTGTCCGTTGAGCAATATCGCGTTGAACGTCATCGATCATTTGGGTGAATTGCCGATACGAAAGATGCTGGATAATGATCTCAAGGTGAGTGGTAGCTGGGTCCGCTCGCACTCTTCGTAAAAGCACGAACATTAACGTCGGCCCCTTTGCGCACACAAGTTCTCCATCAACTCCGATGACCCTGCGTTGTTTAATTCCTGGATAACGGACAATTTCATCGCTATCCACAAGGAACACGCGCTGAGTAAAGCAGACTGGATCAAGATCTCCCACGACAGCATCCACGGCAGCTGGGCTGCTCAAGAGCGGAAAGAGGAGATGCAGAGGCAGTTGGAAGAAGTGTTGAGTCAGTGGAAGCACGTCGAGTGGTAGTCCGTGCCGTGTGGTCGTGGTAGATGGCAGGGTCGTATTTGCATACGAGTACAGGCATATAGAGGACATGATATCGATGTCCTCGTCGACGGACATATGCTGCAATATCGCGCTAGACCGGATTACAGACCAAATGCAACGGTCGTGGCTCCATATAACCCAGAAAGAAGTCGTGCTTCCCCGTCCTCGCCTAAGTATTGCGTGAAAGGCAAAATTAACACGAATGTCAGTCATTGTGGGTGATCAGGCGTAGCGGGGACGTACCCGCTCCTGCAGCAATATACAAAGACAGAAAGTGTTCTGGTGCCGGTCTGTGCGCAATAGCGTACTCCGGCTGTTGGACGAGGTTGAACAGAGCTGCTTTACGTTCTTCCGCCTACACACAAGGAGGAACCTTTCAGCGGCGAGTTGACATTTAGCGAATGTAGGCGGGACTCACGGTGCCCTTGGTTTCAATAGCGTGCAGGATCTTGTCGTTCCAGACGTGATACAGCTGCACAACCAGGTCTTTCGTTAGTAATGCTCCCCTGGTTCAACCGAAACCTGCAGGAACTCACAGGCTTTGCCCGATCCGAATTAAACGACGAAAAGTCTCCGAAATCATGCACTGTCAACCCACCCGCCAATATCAAATACCCTTGCTCCCTCAGTTCCTTGATCGCACTTCCAATCTCCCACTGCGGAGCAGGCTCAAACGTTGAACTCATCGACACCTCGACAATCGGAACGGGGAAAACTCCACCATCGTTTGACGAGTCCGGGAACATGAGTTTAAAGGGCATGAAAACGCCGTGGTCGAGTCCCGCTTCCACGCGCGGTTTGTTGGGTCCACGACGTCCGTCTCGTCCTCTTGACTCGGTCTCCGGGGTCGTTCGTGCGGTAAAGCCATGGGACTCGAACGTGTCCACGATGAGGGCGGAGAGGGCGCTGTCCCCGCGTGACCGGTAGGTGATGTCGTACAGCTCGGTGGGGAATCCGTAGTAGTCGTACAAGAGCGGATTCTCGGGTTTGTAGTCGGTTACTAGGCAGGTTCGGGAGGTAGATGAGCAGGAGCACGGATGAGCCGGGAGGGCATGGTAAGGGCTCACCTAGTAATTCCGGATCATCCCAGTGCGCAGAAAAGACAATGATACCCTTGGGCTTGTACCTACGCATCGTCCAGCATCAGCTTTCTCTACCTCTTCGCACTCACCCTTCCGAGCGAATAAGACTCACTTTTCCAACAATGTCTTTCCGAAATCTTTCAAAAACTGAGGCAACAACCCGTCTGGGCCGCTGATATCGCCCATCAGATCCGCTCGGGGATTGGGTAGTTCCTTGGGCCAAAGAAGAGCCGGGTCTATTATGCATTATACGAGCGGTTTGAGTATGTGCGTCTACAAGTGACAGAATATGCAGGCGAGACTTACGGCCATGAGCAACTATAAAAGACGAGAACTGTCAGCAAGGCATTGCCTCCCGGATGAAGATTTGGTGGAAGTAGCTTACAATAAAAGGAAGGGATCTTTCCGCCCGTTGCCTTCAAGTCTGGTAGAGACGCAAGCCGTTCCCTCCATTCCGCAGGAGAAGCAAGCACACCGAGTTTCGGATTCTTCGGAGAGGTGAATGCTGACATTGCGTTGAGGTTCTCTGTTTCGGCGGTGTTGTAGCTAGTTGCGCTAGTAAGGTTGGGTTTGGAGGCGAGATAGATGGTCTGTGTGTACCAAGCGATTGCAAGTGCGAGTACTAGCAGGAGGAAAGACTTGACGACAAGGGAGGAAGGCATCCAGAATTGATATGTCCATTCGTCTCTTATGCCCTGTCTACCGTATAGGCTGGAGGCTGCACTGACCGAGTGATGGGAAGGAGTTGTTGAGCAGCTTATCAATATTGATGATCAACAGCAGTCACGAGCTCCATCCCACCTTGTTACACCGTACGGACGACCGGACGAATGAACAACGAGCGGATATTAGGGTGACCAACGTTTCCCACCATTCAAAGCGCGGAAGCAGGTGACGTAAAATCGATTACGTGATCCTTGAAATCTAATCGCTCTTCTTCAAAGCTTCAAATAGCCTTGTTGCTTTGGAATAGCTTTTAGCATGGAAATTCAACCAACAATACGCAAGGTGATTTGTTACAGAAATACAGATTGGTCAAATCGCCAAGAACGGCGTGACAACGCATAACATCGGGAGCCGTGAGTCGTAGTAGTGGCAGAGAAGCAGGCGGTGAAGTAGTAAGCGAATTCTGGCATACGTTTCAATGTGTCCTTCACGCTTCTCTATCCTATCTCCGTGCCCAGTCGCCAAAGGCATTCGACGTTGCATCTTTCTTGAACGATGGAGAAGGTTTTTACTGGCCTTTGAAGGGGACCCTACACTAGTAAAAGGCCTTTCATACTTCTCAAGCGCCAATCAGTATGCTTTCTGGACTGGGGGGACTCGACCGCTTCTTCTGGAGATGGCGAACCGGAAAGGACTGCCTTCGAAGTTTCCCAGTAGGTTGTGCTTGGGGCTATGTAGCTAGGAAAGGTGCGCTCCATTGAGGTGGAAAACTTGCAGGCAGTGGAGGACATATGTGGCGATAGATATATGTATATAGTTCATTTCGTGATCTCTCGCATGTGCTTACCGACATGTGTGTGTCCGCCTCACTGCTTTCACAGATAGCTACTCCGTTACACCAAATCTCAATCTCGCTTCCGAAGAATAGCTTCGGAGTATCCTACTGAGAATTTACTTGCTCAAATAAAGAGAAATATCGTCACAAGCAAGTTCCAAGGATAGTAGTAGTAGCTCCTTCCCGGACGCGGCAACCGTCGCGTCGCAGACCAACACTGATGTCAACAATGGTTCGAAGGTATCTCTCACGGCAAATTTAAAGAACTTTCCGACAAAGGAGACCTTCGAAGAGCTGCGGCTATATGCTGCCCTCGAAGCAAAGAATAGCCGTGTTTCATCTCAGGTGGAACTGAGCCTCCAGAATTTGGCTAATTTCGAAAAGCACGTCTCAGCCTACGGGGTTAAGGTGGTGCAAGGAAAAGGCCAAATCGTGGCTCAGCTCGAGCTCTTGGAAAAGGTCGAGTCTGATCGACTGACGGCGAAAGATCGTAAAGAACTGACAATTGCCAGTGAAGCCCTCAGACATTTTCGTGCCCAATTCGGCGTTCTGGGTGGGAAGGAAGGGGGAGTAAACTTTCTGGAACGTGTGTGTGAAGCGACTCTCACGGGTGCAGAGATTGTCGATGCGCACAACAAGATACAGGACCTTCTCAGCAAATATAAAGCGGAAGATCCAGGTCGCAAATCCATCGAGCCGCCCTTCACAATACGAGATTGGAGAACGTTCTCCAAAACTTGCGCAGATATGCAGATGTTGTTGACTGAAATTCTAGCGGGTCCGATCATAGCTTCTAAAGATGACGGACTTGATGAAGATTGGATTGAGGTAGATACAGAGGGTTCTTGCCGCGCACTCACCGACACAAGGGGGAGAAGGACGGAGACCGGCAACAGCGCGAATTCGGCGTCAGCTTTTGAAACCAAAGAAGAAGTACCAAGCTGGGCGGATTCCACGCTGGCTGCCCTCTCGAAAGCGTGGTCGAGACAATCTGTGAGCAACGCTGCTGCAGCTCTCACTGCTCTGAGCAAGCCAGGCTCTTCCACCGGCGGGTGAAGCTTAGGGGTACTCTTTTCCTCTGCGTGTCGCCAAAGGAGAGTTGTAGAGTGTTAGTGAAGATATGTCAGGTATTGAAGATATGTCAGGTATCTCAGAGATATGGATACGTTATTGACTGAAGTTCCAGCCAATCCACTCGCACCCGCGAGCGATGATGCTAACAATGGGGACTGTGATCCAGAATCAGGCCATTCGTTTAGCTCCTCCGCTGACCGCTAAAACACAGGAAATCCTGGCTTCCGAGACTCCCCCGGTCGTATGTCTCAATGCACTGACTACGCCGCTTCGGAGTGATTGCTGTAGAATCTGGACCACAGTAACTTCGCGTCTGACGGACAGGCGATGGGGCGGGACGTGTTGCAACTCTAGTGGTGGTGCGTGCAAACGAAGACCTACTCTAAGTACGAGGGAGATTCAATCAGAGACTAGCGGGTGTCGGCTCGTTCGTTGACATCATTGAACAGATATATGAGAAGCCGCTGATGTAGGCTTCCCTAATTATACAAGCTAGAGTTGATGCCTATCTATAGCCATGTTGAATGCCCACATTGGAAAACCAGCAGCGGTGTGAACGTCGAACCGCCACATGCGACCGAGTTCGGTGGCGTCGATTTCGGGATTTGTACTGTCCTGCAGTATGGTCACGATGGGAAGGACTAGCTGTTCACAACAGATGAACGGTTGAGGATGCCGGATTCAAACGATGCTATTTTATCGCACTCCCCCTAGGATGACTGTATACGCCCAATAATTCGAGGAATCAGACCACTTGCCAGGCATTATTGTGCGACTATCTTCAAATCCGCTATTGAGCCCTGCCCGTGTCGGAAGCGGTCGCAAGCTGAAACACGTTCTTTTTAAAGGGGGCATCCAAAGGACTCTGACTGACAATAGTCATTTCACACTGGAGATGGAAAAGGGCTAGAAGCCCAAGAGGTCCTTTGGGAACTGCCAAAGAGGAGGAATTTTGAGCCACGACCCAAGTACCGATCGATAGAGCGGATTTGAATAGTGCAAAAGGGAACACAACCACTCTGAGTTTTCAAAGAACAGAAACCACCCCTGCGCCATACGACCTACACCGTATCGATATCCGTGCATCTCTTCTGCAGCAATGGCACCTACCATCCGCTCCTTGCTCCGAGGACTTCGCTTCGCATCAGGCATCCTCGCCGGCCTACTCCTATGCACTTTCTCCCTCCTCTCCGCACCACTCGACTCGGACGCTCTATGGGATTCGTGGATGGCGCGGTACGGACCCATATCGTCTTCTTCCTCGCCTCTGATCGAAGAACTCGGGTTGGCTGAATTCCTGCGGCAGCTGCACAACGAGAAGGAAAGTAAAGGGTTGCTCAAGTTGGAGGCTTACGTCGTGCCACCTGAATTTGGGGTAGGAACGAAAGCGAACCTCTCTTCTAAGGATTTTCCACGACTAGTTATTGGACGAGGATACCAATACCTCGACCTACCAGTATCCACCATCATCCCGCGGCCGAGTTACACGGAACAAGAACAAGAAGGCGGAGTATTCAATCCGGCGATTTTGAAGATGCCTGAAGGGATGAAGGAAGGGTGGGAGTATATAGTGGTGGCGCGCGGGCCGAGGGTGGTGAGGAAGGATATTTGGGTTGCGCAGAGTAATAGATGGGCACTGGAGCATGGTTTGGTCGCGTACGTCCTCTGTCTTTACCTCTTACACCTCACCAAGACCTCTATGTTTCTTCTCGCCGGGACTAATCTCGTCAATGCCATCCAACAATAGTTTCCCAGCAACCTTCAACCCAAAAACAAACCAGTTCCACCCCTCCTTCTCCTCCGTCCGACCGAAATTCCTCCCAATCACAACGGAGCGCAACAACACCTCATGCGGATACTGGATGTTCCCGTTCGGGGCGGAAGACCCACGGCTCTACTGGACTGACGAAGGGAGGCCAGCGATGAGCCTGAGTATGAATGCGCGGGATACGGGTGAGGGCGGGAGGTGTAGGAGTAATGGTTGGGTTGATGATTTGAGAGACGTATGGGAGGAGTTGAAGGATGCGATGAGTGATGTTGACGAGCGTCTTGCGAGGCCTTGGGTAAATATGAATGTAGAGGAAGAGAGGGTGGTCGTGAAAGAGCTGTGGCATGACCAAAAGATGGCAAATTTGTGAGTCTTTATAACCCATCTCTTTGCATGTATCCTCCACACGCCACGTCCGCGACATCGCGCTCACTCTACTTTCCCATTGCTCTTCTTCCTTTCCTTTTTCGCACTCGCGTCCCCGCTGCGGTCGATCCAGCGAGAAGAATCGGATGGGTTTCTTCCCTGGTTCACACAAGAACGCGTTCCCACCCGCCGACAACAGTGAAAACGAGTTACAGCGAGGCTTGCCGAATTTCCATTATTCCCTTATACCGGCGAGAGTGCTTGTTCCACCACCATCTCTTCCCGACATACCAGCGAACTCGGACAGTGGCGGTGTTGAGAAGCTTACGTATTCGTTCCTTCCGACTACCTCCTCCTCCAATTCCGCCCATCCCGACCCGGCGCAATGTATCTCACGAAGATTCAAGGATGAAAACCCTCCAATCAACCACCGAATCCATCAAGCGACGCCTCTATACCGCTTCACTCTATGCGGAAGGCGGGAAGCGCGGTGTGTGCCGAGTGTGGAGAATACAGAGATGTTGGGTCTGGGCCAAGTGAAGTGGGTGTATAATGGTGGACAGCGGTATTGGAGGTACGTCCTCTCGGCCCCTAGGCTTTGTTCGTTCGAGCAGGGCGGACGGGCGGAAGGCCTAGATGCGCAGGATGACTTGTATTGAGTGCGCTCGTTTGCCTTTTGCCGGTCTAGATTCTTTGTGCTGTGGAACGTTACCGAGCCATTCGATTATCTGGCTGTTGGACCGCTGATCCGCTGGTGTACGTCGCTTCCGTGTCCTCGTGCCTTCCCTTGGTGACCGTTTGTGACGCTGACTCTCCTGACCTCCCGTTGATGCATGTGCGGCGGATAGCAGGAACACCCGACGAGGAAGTCGTCTATGCGATGTCAATGGTCTTTGAACCCACCACTGCCTCCCGCAACACCACCACCAGCACGAACGCTGTCTCCGCTTGGCGTCTCGCAAAGGAAGGGAAGAAGAACGCACGGTCACTAAGAGAGTACGGACCTACGCATGGCTTCTTAGATGATGATATCCATGTTACACTTGGTCTGCGGGATAACGAAATGGGGAGTGAGGTGATGAGCGGGTGGGAGGCGTTGCTGGGGATGGAGATATGTTGATTCGGCATGCATGGATTTCGAAATTTCCGCTATCGACCTCGAAGGCCACATTGGTGTGCGCGATTCGCGGTCATTGGCCTGCTTGAGAGACAGATACTTGTGAATAGATGAATAGAGCACCCTGCCGTCTGCCAATGGACGGTCTGTTGATAACACATATCATGTCTGTAAGGGAAATGAAGACGACTTGTGCGCCGAGAAACTGCCCAGAATAGCTTTGCGAGGCGCACACGCGCCCAGTCACGGCGAAATGCGATGAGACACCATTTGAGCGGTCGATTGTCACTTTACTTGACCTGACCTGACTATAAACTCGATGTGAAGTGAATATATACTCAACTCGACCCTACATCCTTGGCTAGTCGTTGAACACCCTACAGTTCCGCCAGCGTCATAGTATCCCTTGCCATGCAGCAGGCATTCTTCAAGAAACAGCCTGGAGGCAACGGCCAGGGTGACGCGGCCTTCCAGCGGTATCTTCAAGGAGGCAACACTTTCAGGGCATGTCCAGAGGGCTATTTCGTGAGTCCTTGCCATCCTCAGCAGGCTGTCGAGGAGTGTGCTGATGTTGCTTCGATTGGCGGGCAGGACCTAACGTCACCATGCAGCATCAACTTTCTACGCGCCATCATTCCCGCTTCACTCGTGATCATACACCTCCTTTCGCACCTCCCTCGTCCGGCCTTCCTCGCAAAACTCCTGGAGCCGGTGTCACCAATATGGACTGACCCGAATTCGCTCGAAAAAATCATCACGGAGGGTACGAGACGCGGTATTCGTGCACGAGATGCGCAGCCGGAGGAAGTAAAAGGTGCCAGTCGATGGAGGGTCGGTGTGTTTGTTGGCGTTGCTGGTGTCGTAGCCGCTACTTGGTGTGTGGTTTTCGGGTCAAGTGTGTGGAGCGTGGCGGATTCGCAGGATGGAGGAGTCGCAAAGAAGTGGGTTGTTTGGAAAGCGTGGACCTCTGCGTTGGTAGCTTTTTCATGGGTGAGTTTCGGGCATTTCGTACTACAGGAGGCCATGAATCTCTCACTGATGCACTTGTGCGTGGTTGCTAGGTCTACATGGCACTGTATCCCATCTTCAAGCCTCGACGAACACCCTCGATGCTCGTCTTCGCAGTGTACCTCTCCCACCTATCAATCTCCATCATCTCGCTCGTCATGATGGGCTACATCCGCACTGTCACCGGCCACTCCGCGCCATGGGCCTCTCCGACATATATCGTCCTTGAATCTCTCTCCGTCGTCGCTTGCTTGCTTCTTTTGACCGCGATCATGGGAATGCCGCTTGTTGATCCGGAAGTGACGGCTAGCTTGGGCAAGGACGCCCAAAAGGACGACCGGGTCACGTTGTTTCAGTGGATCACATTCTCCTGGGTCAACCCTTTAATCCAACTCGGGTTCAACAAGGATCTTCAGGATTCCGATGTACCGCCACTCAGTCTCACAATGCGAACGGAACAAGTATTCAACTCCCTCCTTGCGATTTCTCAAGCCAAGGTCGATGCCGAGGGCAAGAAACAACCCGTACCGTCCCTCCTCCGCCGTTTGGTCCGACTGAACGCCATGGATTTCTTCCTCGATGGATCTCTGACGTGTGTTTCCGTCTTCTGCAACTACGCTGGACCATACCTGATTAAACGGATCCTTGACTCGATTTCTGATCCAACACCGGAAACAAAAGCACGTGCATACATATACGCTGCGCTCGCCTTGCTCGCCTCGTTGGGGAAAGCAGAGGCGGATTTGTTCCATCTTTGGCACGGAAGGAGGGAGAGTGTGAGAGTGAAGAATCAGCTGGTGGCAATTATTTATGAAAAGGCGTTGAAGAGGAAGGATTTTAGTGGGGTTGTCGGACTGGGGGAGGATAAGAGCAAGGATAAGACTGGGGGTAAAGATGGGAAGGGTGATGATAAGAAGGCGGGGAAGAAGGGCGGAAAGGAAGCAAAGAAGCCGGAAAAGAATGTTGCTGATACTGGCCGGGTGGTTTCTCTTATGGCATCTGACACAACTCGAGGTAAGCCTACACCTCAGGCGAATCTCTAGCTCAAACAAGCACGCGCTCTAAGAGCTAATGACACCTTTCGTGCGGCACACCATAGTACAAAACACCATCAGCGGCATGTACTTTATCTTATCCGGTGTTGTGGAAGTCCCCGTCGCCGCGATATTCCTCTACAGTCTACTCGGATGGTCGGCTTTTGCTGGCTTTGTGATTGTCATCTTCGCGAGTCCTGCACAGCGGTGGATCATGTCAAGGAATATCAAGGTGCGCGGCGTCCTTACCTGTCACGACCTCTGAAGCTCATCCCCCGTTATTTGCGTATGGACAGATCAACCAAGAACTGTCAAAGGCGAGGGATAGGCGTATCACCGTCATGAACGAATTAATCAATAACATCAAATTCATCAAATTTTTCGCGTGGATCGATCAGTGGCGCAACAAGGCTCAACAGGCACGAACGGTCGAGTTGAACTTGTGGGTCAAGAATATCTATAACAGTTTGATGTTTAGTGCAATCTACGGGCTGGGCCCGATCTTTATCACCTTGATTAGTTTTGCTTGGTAAGTCTACGGCGTGGAAACCGTATGTGCGTGATAGGCTGCTTATTGCGTTTCTTTGTTGCCGGATAGCTACATCTTTATCGCCAAGGGTGAATTGACCGTTTCAATCGCGTTCACGGCGTTGTCTCTGTTCTCTATGTTGCGCCAGCCGTTGAACATGATCCGTGAGTCTACAATTTCTCGCGAGCTTGACCACAGCTAACCGCTCGAACGCCTTCCTTGTCAGCTGCCTTTACCGTCCTACTCCTCCAAACTAAAGTATCTCTCGATCGAATCGACGACTTTTTGAATGAAGACGAAGTAGACGACTGGGTATCATCGCTGAAATCGAAACCGGCATTGCCGACTGATGAAATGGATACCCGGATCGGATTCGAAAAGGCTTCTTTCAAATGGCATGCGGCTGTTAAATCCGACAGCGCTTTGCAGGGGAAACCAGTGGACGGAGCGAATGGAGCGGGTACACACGACACGAACGGCGGCGCGGAAGATCACGACGCTATCGAGGCATTCGAGCTGGGACCCCTGGATTTCTTCTTCCCTCATGGCAAGCTTTCTGTCATCTCTGGTCCGACCGGTAGCGGCAAATCCGCGCTCTTGCACGCTCTTCTGGGCGAGATGGATTGCAAAGAAGGAAAAGTATATCTTCCGAAACATTTGGATCAACTGTGTCCCGAAACCGGCCTCCGAAACTCGCTGGCATACTGCTCGCAAACCCCTTGGCTACAGCAAATGTCCATCAAGGACAACATTCTGTTCGGGGAGCCCTTCGAACAGGAGCGATACGACAACGTGTTGAAGGCATGTGCCTTGTTGCCCGATTTGGACGCGTTGGACGACGGGGATGAAACCGAAATTGGTGCAAGAGGTATCTCCATGTCAGGTGGCCAAAAGGCGAGATTGGCGCTTGCGAGAGCTGTCTACTCGCGAACGCAACACTTGCTGCTTGATGATATATTCGCTGCAGTAGATTCCCAGTAGGTCGGTCGAGGGTTCTCAAAATGTAGCATGAGATTGACCTGTCCTTTTTAAACAGCACGGGGCGCCACCTATACGAGAAATGCGTCAAGGGACCGCTACTGCAAGGCCGAACCGTCATTATCGTGTCCCATCACGTGGAGCTATTGCTACCGGGGACAGATTTTTTGGTAAGGCTTTTGGACGGCCGCGTCGAAACCATCGGTGATACCAAACAGCTCAGAGAGCAAGGCCTGCTCAATGGGCTGATTGCGGTGGAGGAAGCGACCGTAGACACCGAAGAAAGCAAGGAGGACAAGGGCGTCGAAGCCGATGCGATTGACAATATCGACTCGGCAACAACCAAAAAGGAAAGGCCGCATCGAAAATTGGTCAAGGATGAAGAGCGCGCTGCCGGTAACGTCGAATGGTCAACCTACAAGCTCTACCTTCAAGCGTCATCGTATCTCTCTTGGGCAATCACTGTCATACTCCTGATCATAGTGCAAATCTTTGCGCTCGGGGAACGATGGTGGCTTAAAATTTGGGGTGAGGCGTATCGATACAGCGCCAATGCTATGATTCTATTCGCCACAACAATAGTCGGCATCCACCCGACGGGCTCACATATGGAGCCTCACCCAATTCAGCCACATTTCTTTGGTTATGTCGACACGCACACCAGTAACAATATGTCCACCATGTCCGTCACTCAAATTGCCGGAAGATTCCCCGATGCTAACACGCATCCTGGATACTACCTCACTATCTTTACCGCTATCGGTATTGTGGGATTCGTCATCGGCCTCTTACAGTCAATTAACGGCATGATTGGTGGTTTGCGTGCTTCCAAAGTGATACATACCCGTATGCTGGATTCTGTACTTCGAAGCACTATCCGATTCGCCGATACCACCCCTTCAGGAAGAATTATCAATAGGTACGTCTGCCCGCAACGAACACAGTGTTTAATCTTCTGCTTTCCTCACTCTGACACCTCGCTCCCTCACAGATTCAGCAAAGACATTGAAACAATAGACGGCAGTCTGACTGGTTCTTTGCGACAAGTCCTCGTGTCGACAGCTTCTCTGATCGGCGCGATTATATTGGTAACCGGGATCCTGCCGTGGTTCGTGGTCCCCGCGGCTTTCATTTCATACGCCTTTTACGTTCTTTCCGTGCGATATCTCAACGTCTCGCGCGACCTGCGACGAATTGAGGCAACTGCCCGATCCCCAATTTTCAGCGGATTTGGAGAGGTTCTGGATGGCATCACTACGGTCCGAGCATTTAGCGCTGAAAAGATGTTCAAGGAAAAGCTTTTCGCTCAGGTAGACCATTCTCAGGCCGCCTTTTATCAGTAAGCTGTCCGGTTCCCCTGAATTTCCTTTGCAGTTCCTTACCCTTTATTCTCCGTAGATTATGGATGTGCAATAGATGGCTATTGCTCCGATTTGATGCCCTCGGTGCTCTTTCCGTTTTTGCAGTCACCTGTTTGTCTCTTAGTGGCGCAATCAGTGCAGGATCAGCCGGTGTAGCAATCACATCGTCGCAAAGTTTCGTCAGTGGATGTTACTGGATATCACGGTTCTGGAGTCAACTGGAAATGGATTTCAACGCTGTGGAAAGGGCAAAGGAATATCTTGACCTCGAACAAGAACCGCCTGCCGTCATCGAGTCACGTCGACCACCGGCATACTGGCCGTCCTCGGGTACCGATGCTTTCATACGTGTGGAAAACCTCACTATCAAGTATAGTCCCGAACTCCCCGCTGTACTTGATGATCTCACTTTCGATATCAAGGCAAAGGAGAAGTTGGGTTTGCTCGGGCGTACCGGATCAGGCAAATCCACTCTGGGCATGTGTAAGTGAATCGCTGTTTGTTTTTCCGTCCAGGGCTCTGAAGTGTCTGGAGCCTTCCTCTGCAGCTTTACTTCGTTTCACCGATCCAAGTTCTGGAAAAATCCTGATTGATGGAATCGATATCACGTCTATTGGGGTAGACGATTTGCGCTCTCGTATCACTTATATACCACAAGTAAGTCTTTTGGAGAGGAAACTGTTGGCCTTCCACATTGATAGCTTTCTCTTTAGGATGCTGTGCTGTTCTCGGGGACAGTAAGGGAGAACCTGGATCCTTTTAACGAACATTCCGATCAAGAACTTTTAGATGCGTTGGATAGAGTCCAGCTGGGCGCCAATACCAAAACCCCTGTCGCCAGCCATCTCGCTAGTAGGGATCCATCGATCGTGCGCCTCAATGAAATTGTGAATGATGCGGAAACGGCATCTGCAGATGACTCGACCTTGTCCACCTCAACACCCGTCGCCAACGGAAAAGCAAAGGTCGGCCTGGACACCGAAGTATCTGCTGGCGGTCTATCGCTGTCTCAAGGCCAGCGTCAACTCTTGGCGATGGCCCGCGCCATGCTCAGGCGGTCTAATCTGGTTATTGCGGACGAAGCAACCGCCAGTATCGATATGGCCACAGATATCATTATACAGCAAGCCATCAGGACTGAATTTGCGGACGCTTGCGTCATCACAATAGCCCATCGACTGTAAGTCACGGTTCATAATGTCCTGCTGACTTGTACACTGACCTTCGACACATTTATAGGGACACCGTGATTGATTACGATCGCCTAATGATCTTGGCAGATGGCAAAATCGTCGAATTTGATACCCCTTGGGCATTGATACAAAAAGAAGGTGGTGCTTTCAGGTCCTTCTGCGAGCAGAGCGGTAGGTTCAACGAACTTTACCAAGTTGCCCAGAAAGCTGCTCAGTCGAAAGCTACGTGAGGGTCGCTTCATAATTTACAGAAGAGCAAGTTGTACTGTCTCTAAAACTAATCGATGTAGCATATTAGCCTCAATCATGATATCAATCGTATAGATACACTTCTGCTATACATTCAGATGGACCCCATTTGGGCGGTCTTTTCTCAGTTGAGTGACATCGATTACCGCCATGCTGCTGCTGACGAGTGCTTGGGGTGTTCCAAGCTAGACGAGGTGTCGGCCTTTGTTTTTCCGGATACCGAATGCAACGGTGTCATGATCTTGACACTTGACCGTCTTCTATCCAAAACGGGAGCAAGAATATGACCCATTCGCTCTTTCTTGGTTTCAGGACTGGCACCCAGACCCAAAACATCTATCAAATCTTCCAGCTCCATTTGACCAGCAGAATTTTGTACCCCAAACAGGCCTAGACTCCCCGATGACTGCGGATAACTACCCCCTCTCACGCTGCTGTAGCTTGGCCGTATCACACCGAACTGTCGCATAACCTTTTCACGTGCCCGGTAATAAGAGTCTGCCGCTCCAGAGCTGGAACGAAGGGAAGCGTAGTTTCCTGGCCACATCGTATGTAGTGCTTGGCCACTGCTGACGGTATCCGGGTTGGCGTTACCGCTAGGACTGACCGTCGGAGAAGTCACAGCCTCGAACATGGCATACAATTCGATATCGATGGCGTGCTGCAGATGTTCCGTCATCTTGCGCAGACGGGTCTCGGTTGGCGAGAACATGGTGATGGGCGGCGTAGCGCTCGAGCACCACTGAGATACTATACCAAGCTGTGAACTGGATTCCAATGTAGGTCAGCTTCAGGTCAGGTGTGCGCATCGCTTGAGGGATACCACATACTTGATTACCTTGGCTCCGACTTGCGACCAGACAAAGAATCGAGGTAATGGACTGATGTTCCGTATCATGTACTCGAAGATCGCTTGCGATACTGGTGGAGAGAAAGAGCCAGTGGGGCCTTTACATCGGTCGAAAAGGGAGAAATTAGTGGGAGATTCTTTAAGCATATACCGTGACAGTCCGCTTGACTCACGTTGATCGATTTTCAGCACTGGATCCAACATGGTCGCAAAAGGTTGAGGCACTCTTCTGCTACCACTCTCCGGTGCCGTGGGCTCCGCGAAACGGTACTTGACATGTAAGATGTTCACACGATTCCGTTTGTTCGCTTGCAGCTCCTGAAAACAGAGGTTCATGGTTAATCAAGAACAACGCGATTAACAAATACTTACCCTTGCGTGGTCCAGCAACCTAGAAGCATGCTTTAATTCTCGATCTTGAACACCCGAAGCTCCTTCGTGAGGCGACTTCATATACGATGCAAAGTTGACAAAAATGAACAATACATCTTTGGCCGGCAGATCGGGGTTGATCGGCAAGCCTTGCTCGAGGAGAATAGAACCCTCAAGTACTGGCGGAGGCGTTGGGTTCTTGTCCCTTTTGATGATATCAGGGCTTAGTGATTGAGGATACGCTGGAACCTTGCTGAAATCCCTCGCTGTGACCGGTTGCGGTGTCGATGGTTTATGCTCATCGCCCATTGTGTTTATTCCCACTCTATTATTTTGGGCTAAATCAGTTTGCAAACAGAGAAAGGATACAAATTGTCCACGTACTCGCGAATTGCCCGGTATATACTATAATGACTGACTGCCCCCCCCGAAAGTCCCTTTCTCCATCATGAAAGGGAGGCCGGACGAAAGGCATATACCATATACAACATGCTGACTGATGCACCTATCATATACCGCCGAAGACCACCTAAGCACCAAAAGAGATCTCCACCATCACCGCTCGATGATCACTCCACCTTCCTGTCCAACCAACGATGTCTCCTCGACCGGCGAGCAAATTATCCACCACGACATACTTTGTAGGCACAAGTCCGCCTCTTGCGGGTAAGGTGATAACATCGTCTACAGGTGTAATTAGATAGTGTTAGCTCGTTCATATGCCCTATTATCAGCGTAAAACGCGTACCTGGATCTTTGCTACTGCTCTCATCAACAGTAATATCTTCTAAAGCGAGCAAAACCACGTCGATCCTCTCATCCGCTTCCTGTCCCGGGGGCGCAAAGCCCGTGTAAGTCCCCCTAGGTCCAGACGATGCGGATTGACAAATCGTTCCAAACGACTGAGCGTCGACTGCTTTCGTTTCGCCGGTGTTGCGTTGGGGGTCTCCTCTAGCGGAGAGGTGGAGGTAGCAGTCTTGGAAGGAGAAGAAGGGTATCTTGTACCGTAATGGTTCAAGCGACACGAGCGTCTTGTACCCCTTTTCATCCTCTGGCGAGTCTTCGTACGAAAAGAGCACAGAAAAAGGAAATCAGCACAGAACGATGTTTGATAATGCGCCGCGAACGCTTGACAGCAGAATTTGCACTTGCTGAGATCACCAAGCAAGATCAACCCCGATTTCGCACCAACTTTCTCAGCACTCGACGCATCATGATCATTCACCCACTTTCGTGTTTCCGCACGGAGGACGAGACTTGATTCCTGACGGGCCTTTTTACCTTGATCGTCATAATGGGTGTTGACGATGTGAATGATGTCACTACTACCGCTCGAGTCCTTGGATGCCAATGAGTCTCGCAGAGTTACGAATGTTGCGATCCGAGTTTGCGCCTTTGTGTACCGTCACAAGCGAGTGAGTCTATGTGAGGTGAGGTAAAGATACGAACTTACTGCATCCCACCCTTTCGAACCTGGTTGGTCTGGTGACAGGGACAACCATTTCGTTTGACTTCGCACAAGCTCAAATCGACGACTACGGCGCACGAGTAGATACAACAGAGTGTAAGCGTTGGCACAGTACTCGTTGGATGTATGGAACTCTGTCTTGCCCACCAATTATAAAAGATCGGACTGTACTCTCCTTTTTCTTTCCCATCATCTCTTCCAACTCCGTAGTATTGCCATTGCGGACCGAGGAGCTGCTGCAATTCCCCTATCTGGGAATGCAAGACCTCCTTTACGTTCGATGCGCGGGTGACAACCGCTTTAGCCAACTGCAACCGCTACAAAGAGAGACTTTGTTCACTTACTTGGAAGCCGATAACATCAGGGTTGAGCGGAGCAAGGGCATCGACCAACCTTGACCGCCGTTCCGCCCACGGCCGTTCGCCCCACACTTTCTCAAGCCACCCACGAGATCCTTGAATCGTGCCGTGTTCGGGTATCGGAACGGGATGATTTGTTTGACCATCGAATCGACTGAATGTGCGGAAGGTCAATCAGGAGGACGAAGTATGGCAAATAGGAATTGCGTACACGTTGCAGGTAATAACCCTGATTGATCTTGCCATGTCTTGCTCTACGGATGATACGGGTGTCATGGAATCTGGAGTTGTTCGAATCCAGCACCGCACTAGCCGGAGATGAGTGCTTGTTGCTGGAAGTTGAGGAAGGAGAAGAGAACTTGGCGTAAGGGAGGGAGGGCGAGGAGGATAATGAAAGATGATGAGAAGGGAGGGCAAGATGACGAATACAAGTGGCCCCGCATAAAATGGCTGTCACGTGCATCAGCGAGCATGCGTAATGAACATTTCATGCTGCTTCTTCATGATCTTGATTGATGGAGGACTGCAAGGCGACAGACGAGCTCACCCAAGATGTCAGACCTACTACAAGAAGACATTGAGGATGCTCCTACAATCGCCATTAAGCCAGGTAGCGCGGAACACGGCGACTTCCAGATCGCAAAAGCAGAGACTTTAGATATGGTCAACGAGGATGAAGATCCGGAAGCAGGAGAGATGACATACGAGGAACAGCGATTAGCTACGATACGGTATGTTCAGGGTGACGCTTGATATTGTTATCATTCTGGTAATCGTCGGCTGAGCCTCTCGCTTAATGCTGTTAGAGAGAATGAGCAACTCTTGAAATCCCTTGGCCTGGCAGCGTTGGCTCCTCCTTCACGTCGATCTATAAAAGTATCAACCGCATCCACGCCAACATCATCCGGCACCCCCACCAAACGGACATTCAAGAAACCCATCAAACGTGAATTGATCCCGACAGAACCGCTACGCAAATCATCACGTATCTCGGCTGCCGCTAAGGTGAAAGAGGAAGAAGGATCAAAGACCCGTAAACGGAAACACAAACGTCCAAAGCTGGATCGGAATGCGAGTAGCTTGACACCCTTAAGTGGAAGCGGAAACCAATCGTCTGGTTTTGAATCGGATCAGAGCTCGAGCGACACCGCTTCCAGTAGTACGCGTAATCGGAAACCTGGACAAGTTCGTCTTCCACCAGGAGAACGAATCCGTATACCTCTTCGATCGATCGAGTATGCCGCTGATGGAGGAGACGTAAAGGAGGAGGATTATGATACGGTGCGGCCGATACCGCGGAGGGAGAATGGGGAAAAGGGGAGGCTCGTGTTTGAAGGGAGATGGCAGGGGGTGTTTGTGCCGAACCTTACGCCAGAGGAAGTCTTCCGAGGCGGCGCATTTGGAGGAAATTATTATGCGTGAGTGCAAGGATGACGTTTCTTGTCAGATCCTAGGCTGTGACTATTCGTTATTTCACTCTTAGCGATGCATTTTCAAATATCCTAAAACAAAACCTGTCAGCTGAGGACGATATTGCCGAACTCCCTTCATCCTGGCTCCGCCCGCCCTCACCGTCACTCGCTACGAACGAAGACAACTACATCCCCTTCTCCTCATCAACACACCTCACAGCACCTGCACGGGACCCTTCGGTAAACAGGTACGGCGTACCAGCAGGTCAAGGTTTAGTGGAATGGGAAAAGAGTGGGTGGATATGGAAGGGCGATCCGAGGGGTTGGATGCAGTGGTATGTGAGGTTTTATAATGGGAGGAGGTGTGTGGACGATGAGCGGCAGGTTCAGAGGTGTGAGTTGCAATTTCGCATTCGACGTCTCCTTCCTCGCTGTGATGAGTGTGTGCTGACGACGTTATTCGGTCATATCATCTAGGGCTAAACCTCGCTGGACCAAATGGTAAGCTCGCCCTTTCCACCGACAAGACCACCATCTAATCATCCCACTCTATCCTCTTACTGTTCAACAGGCCGTTTCGCACGCGCACTCATGAAAAAGATCGCTCAACAACCCGGTTCAGGCGGAGCCAGTGTAGATAATACAGCGGTAGAGGAAGAAGATGTGGGGAGGGTGATGCGGCAGGTTTGTTGGCAGTGGGGGCTGGTGATGGATCGGGAGGAGTGGCGGAAGAGGGTTGCTGGGTCGGCAGTATAGCATCGCTGCGTCAACGACATGGAAGCAATGCACACGCATAGTTTCTTTGGAAGAGCTCAACCACAAGATTCCTGGAGGGACGGGTCGGTGGAAAGACAGCATGAAGTCTGACTGCATCGACTGCGATGAATCGGCGTCCGTCCGCAGCTACAAATATGCGCGGGCATGCAGACATTGGCAGCTGCGAAGCATGTAGGGCGGCCCATCGATCTTGAGCTGCGCCTGTGTTGTTCAGCTCATCTTCGTCTTGAAAGAACTTCGCAGCAATAGGTAGAGACAGCCACCAACTGCAGCGCTCGAGTACCGCAATGCTAGAAAGGCCTTGCAACAGCGGATTTTGTAATATAAGCTTGATTCGGGTCTGCATTGCGTCAAGGGTATACATGCATGTTCAAATACGGGCATGCGAAGCGCGACGCAACCAGCTGTTGCAACGACGCCAGCCCTGCTCACGAAGCAAGTTTTGTATGCCCGCGAGGGCTCTAAACCAAGCCATGGCCCCTGGCTCCCCTGCTCAGACTATCACCGTAAATAGCAAACGTCTGAAGGTTCGCGATAATAAGGGAGAGCTCGAGCCAGCTGTTGATCACGCACGCAGCGCTGTATGATGTCCGACCCCACCTGGCAAACTGCCTAGCATCACCGACGCACGATCGAGAGAATGGCATCCCGCAAATGTCCCGCGCGACATGTCCCGCCATGACAAAAGAAGAACACCCCGTCGTGCCCGCCTTCACTTCACTGCCGCATACCCATACTGCATATCCGCCTCCTTCCTCTCCGGTTGTCCGGTCCGCCAGCCCGCCAGGTATCGAGCCGTGATAGCTGTTTATCTGATCTTCCGCAGTTGTTTCTGCGTTGTTTCTGCGAAATAAATCCGTTCATCAGTCGCTCGTTCGCTCGCATCCAATTATGTACTCCTGCCGCTCGCTGTGCTTCAAGTGGTCAGTGGTCACTGGTCACTGGTCAGCAGTCGACTAAACCTCTCACCCTTTTCTACCGTCAACCTCCCCTCTTCGGGGATCTCTGCGGGAACAATGACGAGCATGACGATTTATCACGCAAAACACGAAGGAGGAGAACAGAGGAGCAACGCAAATGCAGATAGCTCCGATAGAGATGCGGAAAGGCAGCTGGATGTAGAGCAGCTCTGCTGCAACGATCTTGGTCGTCTCTTCGTTGACCAGCTGCTGAAACCTCAAGTTCTGGTGGGGTTCGCTGGCTGGGGTGCGGCGTGCCCGCGTCGAGGCAGCTGTTCAGGAGCGCGCGAGCTGACGAGCTTGTGCAGCCGACAGCTTACCGCCGGCGATTCAGCCTTTGCCCCATAAGCCAATGTCGCGTTTTAGACTTCAACTGTTCCCGCCTATCATCTGATGATGTGACTTCCGGGTTATCGGCCCATTTGCGGCAAGGTTGTTTTCCTTTTGCATTTTCCCGGAATGAGAGCTCCGGAGTGTGTACTTTTGCGCTTATCTCTCGGCTAGTGAGCAGCTTAGTGAGCAGGCTAGTAGAGGCTAGTAGAGGCTAGTGGGGGATCTACAGGGGACGGAGCTGTCGCTGGCGACAGCCAGTAAAGTTAGCTGCAAAACCTTTTACCGCCGACGATCCTGGCAGGTGATAATGACCAGAGACGGACTGGACGGACGGGGTAGCCGAGGACCGAACAGGTGTTCATGCCTTCATGCGACGAATTGACAGTCTTCGTACACGTTCGTAGCTATACATTCCCTTTATGCGTCAAGAAGCAGAGGATCATCCATATGAACAAGACTGCCAGTGCCAGTTCATCGCATAAAACTTTGGAGAAACAGACTGCGTAACACCAGCCATCGTCAATTACGCTCTCCGCATAGAACGCCGATAAAGAGTTTTGGCTCAAGCTTTGAAGTGTGGTACGTTTTTGTTGTTCTCGGTTTTAAGATTCGCAGAGTTTCCGTCAAGGCACAGCTTTAACTGACTATTGACACCTGTCCTACGTCCAGCAATCATCAGTCTCGCACATCACACGTCAACGACCTGATCAACGAGAAGATAAGACTCCAGCTCACCTTTGCTGATGACAGCAATATCGGTCATCTATCACCTATCACTCAATCTATAAAACTCTACGCGCTGACAGGCTCCGCTGTTCCGGCCCGCAATCCGAGAATACGGCGTTTCAATCCGACTTTCCGTATATATCGTTCCACCAAACCACGTATCGACGTTTGATATCGCCCTCCGTCAACTAGCACGCTGCCAACAACTTCTACCCTATTCTACTTCTATCTCCTGTACCTTTGTCACCCGCGTGAGTACCTAAAACTACCTTTGAAACGCAATACTGCCCGAAATCTAGATCTTTGATGACAACAACGCGCTGACCCTTTATCAAACATCGCTTTGATCAATAGCAGAGATTACACTTGTTGGGGCAATCGATAAAGGACGACAAAGGCGATCAACATTGGAGCCCCTCCGCATTACCGTCGTCAGTCAAAGGGATAGTTCAGAACCGACCCGAGTCATATAAGGGATCATTGTGCTTTCGAGTGGAGCCCCCAGTAAACAGCTACCTCATCACTCCGTTGGCAAGAATCATCAAGGACATGTCACATCGTTAGCTTCGTCCGTGCTACACCGTCGGTCGTGAGTAGACTCTGCTGTTGAAATGAAATTTCCACGTCTAACCGCTACTCGAACTTTCAGACAGTTCCGTTTGCCTCACCATTCATACCTTGCTTCCAATCGGACTATCTGTCTACCAATGTCTACTGCTTGCCCGATCAACATGCCGTCTCAAATCATACAAGCCACATCGCATCCGAGCCACGAGGACGTCGAGATCGAAACCTGGTGCACCGTTTGTGACCGATTGATCCTTCTTCCACCCGCCGTCGACCTGCTATCGGACGAACTGGAATCGGTTTCCGGTCGTGTCAATGTCAAGGCCAAGAAGACAAAGACCGCTATCGTCCACCCTCCTTTGAAACGATCTCAAGCTGCAGCTTTGGCAAAGCTCGCCAAGTTGCCCGTTCCGCCTTCACGTCCGAAACCGGTGGAACCGACGCGACCTCATCTCCTACAGCGTCGATCCTGTTCCGCCGCAGCGAAACCATTCAACGCACAGCTTTATTGCAGCCCAGAATGCGCCGAAGTCGACCAAAAGCAGAGCAGTGTGCAGGTTCAAGACATGGAAAATTACATGGCTGCTTGCGGATGTCCTGGCGATCTAAACGAAGTGCTCGTCAGTCCGGTTAATTTGGATGAACTCGCCATCACCTCAGAGCCAAAGCTTCCGTCAGCTGAAGGAGATCACATCAACTTTGGATACTTTGAAATGGCAATCAACGGCGTCGAGAACTCTCTACTCGAAAGGGACAGGAGAAGAAGTCTTCACTCTCGAACCACCTCTTCCGGCCAGGTACCTACAGTATCATCTTGCTGGACGACAGGAGCCGGTATGAAGCGAAAGAACAGTCGAGGATACCCAATGTTGTCTCCATTCGAACACGTCACAGCTCCGAACCTCACTGTCGCCAGCACGGAAAGCCTGTCAAGCATGTGGAGCTCGTGTGACGGTCGCACATTTAGCGAGGGCAGTGCAACCGGTGGCGCAAACACCAAACTTGCTAGTTCACTCGGTATTGGATACGGTGGCTATGATCTCGGTTTGCCTGCCATGTCTGACGCGTTGTCTTCCGGTTCATCGGGCGAACGACGAAGAGGAAGTCAAACCAGCCCGTGGAGCAACTACATGGTACACTTTACACCTCTGGTTCAGCCAACAGCTGGCAAAACACACATATCTTCGCCATTATCAAGTCGACGACCTTCGGGCAACAGCACTAGATCGGCATCCTCGCTTGAAATCGACGGCTATCCCTCAAACTTGCCGCCGCCTCTTGCCCAAAAACAGCATTTGGACTTTGGATCAGCTCCTGCAGGCACGGCTTCGTTGATGCAATATGCAGCGGCTTTCCATCGAACATCTTCCTCAACTCAACTCTCACATCTATCGCAAGTCATCGTTACACCCAAGCACATCGAACCATCCATCCACGTCAGCCGACCCAATCTTGTCCGTGGTCGATCTTCCACCGGCTCTCGAACATATACGACGTCCTCTACGGGTGCAGTTCCGCCAGTTTCTAGAAATGTCAGATTCAGAGACCGGTCTGCTTCTGCCTCTGCCAACTTTGACGCGGATCGAGGCAAACCCGTCTTCTCGCCAGTGAACGTAATGACTCTGGGAACATCATTAGCACCGTCCGTCCTCCGCAGTACTCCCACCGATGGCTCGAGTACTCCTACGCAAAGTCTTGTCCAGCGGGGTATGTCGACTTCGAGCGAACAATACTCCTCCGGCGCGCCATCCCTACCTGCTCTTCTCGGTGCGTTTGCCATGTCGCGAACCTTGAGCAAAGACAGCAGTCGAAGCGCACGGAGTGAAGTCGCGTCGCCCATCTTCGAGGTCGACGAGGACGTGTTGGCGAACGCTTCAGCAGAACAATCTTCAGTCAGCACTCCGGATACGGAGCGACCCCGTTCCACCTACCGGGAAATCTCAAGCAAAGCATCTTCCCCCTTGAAGCGGGATTCCAGCGAGGGATTCAATCGTCCGGGCTTTGCGCCATATGCGGGTCCCACTATGGCTATCACCATTGGAGACGAAATTCGGGCATCACCTTTACCACCAACACTTCCTATCTGCCGATCCTTGTCTCCCGCCTGTTTCGGTGGTAAATCGCTACCCATCGCTCCAGTCGGTTTGACTGCGTACAAAGCCATTCCTCGCCCCAGACGAGCTACCCAGGCTTCCGCTGCGATATGTCTCGAGCGTGCTGTCGCCTCAGCCGTCCCTGCGAAACTATCAAGCAGTGTCGGTCCTCATAGGGAGTGGAGTTGGGAGAAGATGGCCGGTGAATGTCCCGTCAAGACGTACGACCTTCCTCAAGCCGCTTTGGGACAGAACGGAAAGGCTTTCAAGCCATTGTTCTATTTCCATTGAACACTACGAAGCATCTAATCAGGCTCAGCTCAGCGTAACATCGCATCATTCTCATAGTATTACAACAAGAACAGCATTACAACACTACATCGCGTGGGCGGAACGGAGGACTGCTTGCCGCTCCGCGGGATCCGACATAATATAGCTTCGCATTGCCAAGCAACATGTAGCAAAACAACACCCATCACAATTCGACATGCCATTGTATCAGAATTATCACCAGAAGCTATGGATTAAACGCCAGTTGCAGAAAGCACGGCCAAGTTGTATTATAATCCATAGTGAAGAAGAAGTGGGTCAAAGAAGTATCCATAATCATCCACAATGCTCGCACGAGTTTCATAACATCAGCACGATTTGTTCTGCTGTAACGTGGTACAACAAGTGCTGCAGCTTGCGAATTGCGAGCAAGCTCTGAAGCTTGAAGCTCTTGAACGTCCTCGAACCTTGAAGCCCTCAAAGCCCTGGCGGACTACTAGTAGTCACGTGAAGTCCGGCATTCTCGGGCCGGATTGGTCTGACGAGCTTCTGCCTACTCGTATCAGCTCCCTAATGTCCACCATAGTCCTATGACTTAATGCCAAGCCGGCTTACAGCAGTTGTAAGGTTCGTGCGCGATGCCACAGAGCTGTCCATGCTTGTCCACGGTGGATGCAGTAACCCGCTGAACCATATAATACTATAGTATCACAGTTCAAAAGGATGTGTATGTTTTCGCACGACGGTCCAGGAAAGGGCCTCTATTCCATCAGTTGCCACTTTTTAATCGGATCGCCACGGTCCTCGTACCCGCTGTTGTTGTGATATTCCTGCACACCCGTCGCAATCGCCATGAAAATCCTTATTGGAACGCACGCTTTTCACCTTCACCTGCTGGATTTTGACCCAGCGACCGCATCCTTGACACAGATTAGCAAGATCGAACTGAAAGAACAGCCCTCGTTCGCACTTCAGCACCCGGTTCACCAGGATCTTTTCTACGTTAATGCCTGGGTGGATAGCATTATCTATGTTATCAGGATCGACAAAGAGAGTGGGAAGTTGGAAATACTCTGTCAGGCGGAATCAGGCGGAGGTGGGCCGACCTACTTTATATTGACACCAGAAGGAGAGAGCCTGTTGATTGCGAATGTAAGCTGGCTGTGAATCAATGAGACTATGCAATGTCGGAGGAGGCTGATTAAGTACTCGCTGTCCTTCTAGTACCGGTCTGGGGATGTAACCCGCCTAGGTGTTGACCGGACTACAGGTCTCCTCGAGTCGAAGAACGCTGCCGAGACCGACATCCTGAAATTGCCTTATACGTTACCTCAAGGAGATCGACCGCACCGATTAGTGGACCGACAATCTTTTTCTCATCCTCATCAAGTCATAGCCCTTCCGAAGCGCAAGGTGTCCGATATCCAGACCTACCTCGTCCCAGATCTTGGCGGAGATGCTGTCTTTGTCGTCAGTTATACCAAAGAAGAACACTGGAAAATTTGGAACAAGTGGTCATCCAGGGTGGGTTGGGGTCCCCGTCACGGTGTCGTTAACTCGGTCGGAGACTCGCACTACCTCTATCTGGTCAACGAACTGGTAAACATAGTCACCATACATCCTCTCACCTTCGATTCAAACGGAATCCCCAGCATTACATCCCCTGTCCAAGCGTGCTCAACTGTTCCGTCGCATTTAGCAAAAGCCTACGTACCGGTTGGACCATATGAAAGTATCGCCTGTACCATTCTACTGCACACCACCCCAGAGGGATCGCAACAGCTGATCGTGACTAACAGGAACGCCAACGAGAATATCCGACCCGAAGGCGATTCAGTAATCGTCCTTCCGATCAACGCGAATGGCAAAGAGTTCGACGTGGAAGGTGCTCAACATCTCATTGGCGCTGGGCAACACTTGCGAGCTGCTGCAGTGACGTCTGGCGTAGGTGAAGACAAGGCACATTATCTCCTGATCGGCGCGAGGAATGGACAGGGGTTGACAGTATACCGTCAGGGCAAGGGAAGCATGGGGGAATGGGACGAGGTTTTGCGAAATGCGCGATTGGATGGTCTAGATTTGCCTATTAGTGCCGACTGGTTGTGAACGGCAGTCGACAAGCGACTTTTGAGATGCAAAATAAAGAACTTTTTCCGAACACCCTGAGGTGGAGGAGGATCTCGGTGAAACGCCGTTGAAAAACAATTAGTTGTCTACAACTGAAACGCTAGCATCTAAACAGTTGAATCGTTTATCCAAGCGCCCAAAGTTTCAAAGGCAGTGTTCGGGCAATACTCATGTTGAAGCAAGTCGTTCAATCTGTCCCCTTATTCCCTGTTGAGGCGCTTTATGTGGATGGGGCAAGGTCATATATCTTCTTCTTCTTCTAGGCTCTAGGCCCGGAAAGGCGGAAACAATTGAGGGCCTCCGCATCCGTCATGTGCCGCTGCCTACCTGGTTGCCCTCCTGTTGCCCTGCCTTGCCTCGCCCTGCACCCTGATACTGCTTTCTCATTTGGTTTCATTCAGCATGAATCAGCCTCGGTGCGAACTGACTTCTGAGCTACAAATTTCCTAGATCGACCCATATATTTCATCGGCCACCGTGCATCGTAAAACGCAAGGGGTGGTCCAACGAATCTGACCACGATTCGCGTCTTTTAGACACATCGGTTGCCGCCACCATGGCCACACAAAGAACCACCCAGACATCATCACCCTCGAGGCGATAACGACTTGCCTGTGATCCTTGAAACTCAGTAGCAGGTTCCTCCACTCGGTTCAGCTCTACGTTCTTGACGCTACAAGATGTCGGATCGAGGGCCAGCGGTGTTTGTCGTAACCCTCATCTTTACGATACTAGGAACCGTCTTCACCGCATTACGATTGATATCAAGGGGACTAATAGTCAGGAGGCTGAGCTGGGGAGATGGTCTCGTTGTTGTCGCTTGGGTGAGTGGTGCTTGTCCTTTTGCCCTGTTAGCATCCGGTCGCCAAATGTGCTGAAATGTACAAACGCGTTCGTAGGTCGGCGCATGTCTCGCCTCTGTCGCAATAATGATCGCAACGTTCAATGGTCTGGGGAAACACAATGCGGATATCGAAGATGACAATAGACCACTATTGTGAGGAATCTCTGATGCAGAGTTCAACATCCAGCTAAACATGACCTCTTTGATTCTAGAAAACGCATGATCTATCTCTTTTCGATACTCTACAATCCGGTGCTTATGGCGACCAAGTCCTCCATCCTTCTGCTATACCTTAGCATGAAGACTTACAAAAAGTTCTTTCGCTACGCATCCATCTTCCTCCTCTGCGTCGTCAACTTTGCCGGTCTCGTCTTGACACTTCTCAACGTGTTTCAGTGTCGACCGGTCTCTGCGGCCCTGGATTGGAATCCACCCGACAATGCAAAATGCATCAATCTCGTTTCGCTTTACCTGTGCAGCGCGCCAATCAACGTACTCACCGATGCAGCCGTCATTCTACTGCCGTTACCCATACTAACTAGTATGCGGATGGAATACAGACAAAAGGCCGTCTTGGTTGCAACCTTCTGCACGGGTATCTTCATCACAATCGTCGATATCATCCGTATCGCGTACTTGCAGGAGGCATTGTCCGTCGCCGTCGAATTCAGCGATTCCGCACGAATTCCCTATGGAGACATTGCTTGGCAAGCAAGCCTTTCCTTCATGTGGTCTTTGGTTGAAATGCACGTTGGCATCCTCTGCGCCTGTGTGCTCGTACTCAAGCCTTTGGCAACCAGGATCTTTCCGAGCCACGCTTTCGATACGCCGGAAATGCCATCGGGCCAATTCGATGCGCAGACGATGACGTATGACCATCACGAAGACGATGACGAAAATCACCAAACCCATGCTGATACGGAATCGGTTCGACGGAACAGCAAGGCGACCTTCATCGGCAACTCCCCTGCCTTTCGTCCTCATGCGTCTTTTCTTCTTCAATCGCCTAACCCCGAATTCGCCCCACATGCGGAGGTTACCAAATCCACCCTTCACCGGCTGTCACCGGCAATGTCTGGTCAAGCAGGTGAGGGCAGTCTGCAAACTCCCTCGCTCATACGATCAAAGTCTCCCTCAAAGCTGAACAAAGCTGGCGAAGAGCAGTTCAAGGCAAAGGAAATTAATCTCGAAGACATGGACATTATGGATTTCCTGGCGGTCGATCAATCCGACCCAAACGCCATCGTTGAGCGATGGGATCCTGACAATTGCGATATTCCCGAGCTCCCGGGACTAGCAACGTTGGACCAAGTTGCCGTGGATCACCTGTTGCCACCTATTCCGGTTCTACCATCAAACAAGTGCACGGTCCCCGTTCGATGCGCTCCGACCAGGATGTCGGGACAAGCGCCACCAGCCGCTTTTTCCGACTTTATTGTTTTCGATACCCACAAATTCAACAAGTCCATGCTGGATCTTAGCGCCCAGGAGGCATGGCGTTCGGTACTTCTCGTAACGATTCTATTTGCCGTGTGGGGGCTCAGCTACGGATTTCTCGGTAGTCTGACCAGTCAAATTCAACGGATCCTCGAGTTTTCGGACGCGGAAAACCTTGCTCAACATAACGCTTATTGGATGGGATATGCAGTCGGTCCGATATTAGGGTACTTTGTGCTCTCCAGGTTTGGCTTCAAAGTCACCTTTCTCGTGGGACTCGGAATCTACTCGTGCGGCGCCATGAGCTTTTGGCCAGCAACAACACTCGCCAGTTTCAGCGGATTGTTCGTCAGTCAATTCTTTACCAGTTTCGGTTTGTCCTGTCTCGAGATCGCCGCCAACCCGTACATCGCGCTTGCTGGCCCACAACATCTCAACGAAGCTCGGTTGAACTTTGCGCAGGCCATCCAGGCAACGGCTGGAGCACTGTCTCCGGTTCTCTCAAGGCGCGTGTTGTTGCGCTCGGTGACGACTCGATCCAGACTCGTCGATACACAATGGGCATATCTCGCCGTTGCGCTCTTTGTCATCCTGCTTGGAGTCTTCTTTTTTTACATTCCAATACCCGAGGCGACCGACGAAGATCTCGAAAGAGTATCCAATGCACGACTTCATGCTGTCGGACTGGACCAACGGGCAACGATAGGCGGAGCAACGGCAGGTGGCCTATTGGTCGGCTTGGGTGTGGTTACCATGCTTGCCTATCTTGGAGGGCAGGAGACCTTGTCGTACTTTTGGTCCGGGATAGTCCAAGAAATGAAGCCTGGTGTCAGCGGAGACGCCGCGTGGTCGTACCAAGAGGCAGCTTTGTCATCGTTTGCTATCGGACGGTTCCTTGCCGCTGGGATTGCGTATCTGGGAGTTCCTGGCCGGTATATCCTTAGCGTCTGCATCGCTGGCGCGCTCATCACCACGACCTTGGCCGCTCACCTTTCGACCCACGTCGGAGGAGGATCAGCGCCTCTCGCCATGCTCATCCTCTCGTACTTTTTCGAATCTGCAATCTTCCCCACGCTATACGCCATCGTTATCCGCAATCAAGGCGCTCGAACCAAGTTGGTGTCAATGGGATTAACGATAGCGATCGGAGGTGGGGGCGTTTTGCCCAGCATCACTTACACACTTCGACGGCAAGGATCGACACGGCATTCCATCAACACTGTCATTGGCTTTTACTCGGTGGCCATGCTCCTGCCCACCCTGCTCAATTCGTCGTCCGTCATGCGCAGATGGGTCGACCCGAGTTTGAGTGTTCAGGATACCAGCAGAACAGGCAGCGATACCTCGGGTTTTACTGCCAGCAGCATACGGAATCGCGTTTCCGGTTATTTCGGCAAATTTTCTATCGAGCATAGAGAAAACGCAGTAGAGTTGCAACCTCGCCAAATAGCGTATCAGAACGAATCTCCATGATGCTTCAACTACATTTTCCGCTAGACTGTGCCATCGACCGTCATCGACATCGACATCCATCGACATTTTTGCATCCACACTATTCACATCCGAAGGCGGGCAATGTATCAATCGAGCTCAGCTGTAGCTATTAGGACATCACACCATGTACCATAGGGAAGAACACCGCACATCGGTCAAGAGGCATAATAGCACGAATTTATGTTGTATCTGGAACGGTATTCCAGTGTATATTATCGCATATCGAACTTACTTCTGGGCATCAACTGTCTTCTCGCAGAGGAGGGGAAGTCCTCCGCGCATCATATGGTCACGCATGCACGCTAGCAAGCAAAGATTCGCGCCTATAAGCACGCGAGTCGAATTGGCGCGGGGAATTGTTTGGCGGCCGCAAGGAAAGTGGAGGCAGTTGAGTGAAGATCCACCTTTCGTCGATCCCGTCTGCGTTTCATGTCGTTGGGTGCATCACCTTTTTTCTCGTCCAAAATTGTCTAATTGTGGATAGGAGTTGTAACAAGAAGCCATCAGATAGGCAATCAACACGTTGTTCATTATTGATTGATTGCGTGATCGGATTGCCATGGTGTAATATCTCCTTCTCCTCGTCTCCTATTCCCACCTCTCCTCGCCCGACACACACACCGCCCATCGGCACCCGACACTCGTTTTCCACCACACTCTTTTCCACTTCGGCCGACGACAACGCTCTCCGTTTCATCGGCTTCTTATACCCTCACCTTTGAAGAATCTGCTTCTGGAATGCCGTACACGAGATCATGTCTCCTCTCTGTTGCAGCCACCGCCGTTTCTCTCCTCTCCTTCACCTCGACGAGCACGATGGCCTCACCTCTGCTTGAGCGCGCTTCAGCTGTGTCACCTACATCATCTCCGGTCTCGCCACGCTACATCCCCAACTTCATCTTTGCAGAGGAGGACCAACCAGATTCCATGATGATGGGTACGGCGACGGCGGTGATCGCAACGGTTCCTACAAGTAGCGGTTTCACAGCCTACGAAAACATCGTCAGTACGTTTTCGCCATCCAGCGGGACTTCCTACCATCCCAGCGCCTCTTCTTCGGTACCAAGTACGCCATCAGCAACTACCTCTGCGGCTGCTGTGCCAGTAGCACCGACCGGCCCGCTGCCGCTCTCCGTTCCGTTTCCACAGCCATTCGACCAGTCGTTGAGCTACAGCTTGACGGATTCATGTGTCGCTTTTCTCGCGACGTATCTCGAAAGCGAGGAGATGAGGGGAAATGGCGGTACGACGACGGGTGTTGGTAGATGTGGAAAGCCGTTTGGCTTGTTGATGAGTAGTAGTTCTGGATGGGCGACCTTGTGAGTTTCCTTGCGCGTACAACCTTTCTGTTTTCCTCTCACACTGGCTTACGCATTCAACCGTCATGTCTACTGCTTATCTTGCTCAGAACGAGAAACGAAACACTCCTTACAGCCGCTCTTTCACAAATCTGTTACGCAACCTCCTCTGTAACAACGACGACAACGGACGACGACTGCTCCGCTTACTACCGTTCGCTTGCTGTCAATGTGCAAAAGTCGGGCAACTGCGGTACGGATCTGAAAAGAAAGAACCCGGTAGTATTGGAAGCGCTGTACGGTAAGCAGCCCTTCTCCTCTTAGATTTCTAGCCCTAGAACCGGAAATGTGGCTAAACTCCGATTTCACGACCAGGTTTTCAAAATTACGACATGCTTCAACTTGCCGCATGCCTCACAGACACTGAAACACACGCATACTGCTACGCGCAAGCCATGTCCACGACATCCACGACTCCAGATGACGGATACCTCTACCAGCTGCCCGTCGGGATCCCGCTCCCTTCGACTTTTCATCCAACATGTTCCTCGTGCTCTGCGAAACTCGTCAACTTGTTTACCGAGACCATCTTGAGCACCACCATCACCGCCACCACTAGTAGTAGTAACAGCACGACGGCAGGGCAACGGTTCTCATACGCGCTCGTACTGGAGGGCGCGTTGACGAATGCGACAATGATCTTGAAACAGGCGTGTGGATCAACGTTTGCTGGCCAGATCACGACAATGCAGGCGCACGTATCGAGTGGTGCCGTGCCGCGTCTTCCCGGTACATATCGACGACGCTCGCGGTCGTGGTCGGAGGCATTATGGAGCAGCCCTTTCATCTTGTCGGGTTGTGTTGGCGTACTTGTTATGGTTCTACGCGACCTCGTCTAGGGAATATATCACGAGGATAACGAGGAGAACAAATGTGCTGTCTAATAGGAAGGTATAATTGTATAACAGTCCAGTTCCGTCATGGGGACGCGAGCTGTTCTGAGGGAGTTGTTTTTGTAGAGGATTTTGTTCGTGCAGGATGCACTTGTATGTATAATATAGGTTGGTTCCTTATAGAGTGGGTTGCACATGGGATCCTTCTGTGCATGTTCGTCTCGTCCGGAATGGTGTTGACTGAAACGTTCTGATGCAAGTAGACAACATAGACTGCGCCAACATAATTCACGTCGGTTCGCGCATCTATACCCTATTCATTGCATACAACTTGTGTACACTTTTGCTTCATCCTGTCTCCTATCAACGAGGAAATGTCTATTCCATGCCAGACGTGACCTCGGCTTTGGCCTCCCTTACATCCCGCACGCGCTCCGTCTTCATTTCCCGGTTGATGACCTCGGGAACGGTGTTGGCGCCTTCCACGACAGACTTGACGACTTCGAGGACCTTGTTGCTATAGCAAGGAACCGGGCAATGAGTATTGAGCGAATCACAGATGCGAAACCGCTGGCACTTACAAGTCCTTGAATGATACATGGTCGATGCCTTGCTCCTTGCAGTATGCAGCCAGGTCGGAATCACCATTCGGCATCTCCTTGACAAACAACAAATCGGCGTGTTTGGCGGCCGACATGTCTATTGCGAACCAGATAGTAAGCCATACAATCATACCTCAGAACAGAAGGAGGGACATACCTGACACACCGTCGCCACAGAAGAACAAAGTAGGCTTGTGCGCCAAATCACGGTATGGCAAGATCGCCTTTGACTTGTCATGCCCGAATCCACTTTCCGGATGCCTGTATACGATTTCCCACTTGTCGCCCGACTTGGCTTCGTCTAGGTATTCGACGTCGTTTGCGATGATATCGATTGAGGAAGCTTCCTCCTCGGAGATCAAGTTGGTCAAGACTGCTCGGATGATGGGTGCCATGCCGCTGCGGAAGGACGAATATGGGTAAGCGGGGCTTGCGTGGGTCTTCGAGTGCAACCCAATCACTCACGACGAGACGATGATCACGGGGACACCATGTTCTTTGCACCACCGGTAAAAGTTCTTGAATCCGGGGTCAAGCTTGATATCTGGAAAACTGCGAGTATAAGCAAACGATCCCGGACAGGAAAATAGCTAGCAACCCTTACTTTTTCGCAGAATTTCCTGGCATTCTTGAAAGTTGTGACCGTTATCCGCCACGGACTTTAGCATATCTCGGAAGGAATCCCTAGAGAATGGCATCGCGGTAAGAGATCGTCGAGCTAGGTCCCATGGCATTTCTGCAAACTCACCGGAAGGTTGTGGCTCCGCTCAAAACCTCCTTGTTCATCTCCCGCCTGACAGTGCAATTCGTATCAGCTCAAGGATCACCAGGACGGCGGTTAACATCGATATACCTTCGTTCGTAACCAAGGCCTGCCATGAGATAGTTAACTCCACCGGTTTTATCATTTGGCACAATGTATACTCACCGAGGTTATCCGTCAAGACTGTGACACGCAGGCACCAGGTGTCATTGTAAGATCTCGCCACTATGCGGGAAAGAGCAAGGACCAGACATACAATCATTTGAATCCTGCGTCGTGATTGTTCCGTCCTGCATGCAACACAAGGCAGCGTCAGGTACCGAACTCTGGGCGCAATGAAGACTCCGCACTCACCCAGTCGGAGAGGACGACAAAGGAAGCCTTGTCGTGAAGAGGGGGTGCTGGTAGAACGGGCATGATATGGACAATGGTATACTAGTCTGAAGGAGTCAGTAACACTGAATAGACAACCTGGTGAATCTTATAGCTACCAAGCCACCAGCTGTCTCATTCCGAAACTGAAAATCGCGTTCCCGCTCTCTCACTTCTGGGATAACGATTGCTCCGCGCCGGGTCGATCGCTTCCTCCGACGTCACTGCGCCGTCGCTTGGCATTATTAGCAACATCTCGTAGCATCTCAAGGTCATTTCCACTTTTGATGCTGCAACGTCCGCTTGACTCGAGCGGCTCACCGCCTGTGCCGTTGGGAACAGCTTCTCGCGGTCATCGGCACCAGGTTTACGATCGCTTTCAACAGCGGTCGCAAATTCGGCCCTGTCTAGTTTCCTGTCCAACGACCATTGATACAGGAACCGCACCCTGCCTATCTAGCATATCCAATACAACCATCAACGGTCTCCCTTCCCTTCCCGACTTGTACTGCGACTATCTCTCACCACACCTCCAGTTACGTCCACATCGACTCCCCGCTGGTACCGCTCAACATCAAGCACAAACGTCTGATCCTCCAACATGCGCATGAATTGACGCGCGTTGAGACCGGTGGTAAGGAGCAGGTGGTCAATCATCTCTGTCGAGGTTGGTGGTAGGTGTGCAGCGCTGTTGGATTGTGGTGCAGTAGGTGTTTGGATCGGTGAGGTGAGGAGAGAGCGACCAATTTCAGAGTCAGAGGGATACGATGCGACACCTACCGTGCGGGGTGGCGTTACTACATTTTCGTTAGCTACGCTAGCAGCTAGGTCCCCTCGATCTCTTGCAGGGTTATCGACAGCGTTTGCTGTTGCAGGGAAAGCGGACACCGACCGATGGCTGTAACGTGTATCCAAATCAGTTCACGCGACCTGGGGACCAGAATTTCATTCTCGTTGTACTCACGCGTGCAATGACTGTGTACGTCGTTGATCTCCTATACCATGCTCCGACTCGGCGGCAGTTCTCCCTTCGCACATTGACTTTGTTGTCTGGCCGTGCGTCTCTTGTACCGCTGCGGCTTCCCCGTCTGACACATCTCGTGATTCGTCCTGCCCGTGCTCTCCGTGTTGCAATGATTCCCGTTCAATGCCGACGGAGCGAGTGTTGCCCTGTTCATCAAATCTCATGGAGTCATCTTCCGACCGGGCGTCGATATACATGTCGCTTGCTGCCAGTCGTACCGGTTCTTCAGATAAGCGGCGAATAGACGTGACTAACGGTGGTACGTGCGAGTCGCCGGTAGTCGCAGCGGTCGACCGATGAGTTTCACCTTGCCCTTCAATATCTGCCTCTGCGGTGTAGTATCGCATTCTTGGTTCACCGAAAGGCCTGTGCAACACCATCTCCATTCCACCAGCAACACCCTCCTCATCCGCGTCCACGATAACCGGTCCGTCGTCTCCTCCGTCGTGAGGTATCGGATATCTATCAGGATCAAACACCTGCGGTCGATTCCCGGTGGCCTGAGCAGCAGCGGTGTGCCTTTCCCATGCTTGTCTCGAGGAAAACGCTCTTCCCGAGGCGTTGTACGGATGATTGACCCCTTCCGGCGGAGGAAACGCTGGATTAGAGGATGGAGAAAGGCGGTGGTGGTAGTGGTGATGATGAACATGATGTACTGATGCATAACCAGGGTAAGGGAATGCCGAGCCGGGAGGACGTACGAAGCCGAATGATGATGATGATGCGACACGACCTGCTATTGGGATAGCATGAGGCATGCTCGGAAGTGGAAGGAATCCGGGAGCGAGGTACGGATTGAGGAACACCGGTTGTGCGTTCTGGTGCCCTGGAAAGGCAGACGCTGGATACGGAGCATGGTAGTGGTGGTTCGACCTGTGTGCGTATGCTGAATGGATACGCGGCGGGACAGAGATGGGTACGACGTGTTGTCGTGGACGTGGACGCTGAGCGGACAAGGGAGGCGGTGAGTTCATGATGACAGTAGTGTATACTGGCAGCAGAGAGAGTTTTGCAAGGCGCACCAAGAAGCAGATATCGAATTGTATACGTTCGCCTTGGCCATGATTCGCCAAAGGACCTTTCCACGCATCAAAAGAACAATGCAAATGTCGAGATGAAACACGGTCTAACCTGAAACGCGAGATTTCCAACACGGAAAGCTGTGCCCGGTACCTCTTCAATAGAGTCGCTTCATTCTGTATATACAAAATGCCGTGTTTGTTCGAAGATGGTTGTCACAAGAGGAACTTGTCCAATATGTAGCGGAAGCTGGGCGTCCATCCCAATCTCAATTACGCCCTAAATTTCCGGTAAGGCTGGAGTAGAGCCGTGGAAGGTGAGCGACGGAGGTGTTGGAGTTGTTCTTTTACCTGCAGACTTTCTACAAATAGAGCTGCAATCCAGCAAGGACATACGAAGAGATGCACGAAGATAGAGCTGACAAAGGTAAGAGGTCCTGCAGCTCGATTGCAATAGAAAGCCAGCGCAGTTTTCATGATCTACTTTTTACTTGAAGTAATAGACATCAACAGCCTGGTTAGCTCAGTCGGTAGAGCGTACGACTCTTAGCCTCTTAGGAGGGTAGGCATCGTACGGTCGCGGGTTCGAACCCCGCATTGGGTTGATTTTTGCTCTTTGCTGTCCGCTCCTATCGGGAAAGAGACGTTTTCTGAAGCGTTGGGGCGTCTTTATGGCGCTTGGGAGCGATTGGCGCAGTCCACGTCGCTGCGATTTTCTGTTTGCCTCCTGCCATCAAAAGAAGTTGATACACCGGCTTACCTTGTTTGGACGCCTGGGGGACGTGCTTGACCCTGTACTCCCTCTTTGATGGCCATTCGCAGTTGTAAGGGAGGCTAATTCGCGCGAAACACGCCTTGTTCGAGGCGCCTCTCATCGGTCGTGAATAATAAATCGGAATGACCATACGCAAGGCTACACCTGGGGTAATCCCCATAACGAAGGGTCGCTCGCAGAGGTGCACTGGCGAGCAAGTACTTGGTTTCTTCCGGTATATGTTC
This sequence comes from Naganishia friedmannii, assembly GCA_030039255.1. Classification (NCBI taxonomy): domain Eukaryota; kingdom Fungi; phylum Basidiomycota; class Tremellomycetes; order Filobasidiales; family Filobasidiaceae; genus Naganishia; species Naganishia friedmannii. The sequence goes on from JASBWT010000031.1 coordinate 140,029, forward strand.
TATCTCAGGTTTGCAGTCGCATATCTCTCTCGCCAGGAATCGATAATGTCGAATGCGACCGAGAACGACATCGTCCGCGCGCAAGCTCAACGGACGTATGCCTCAACTTCCGACAAGACAACGTAAAGCCGACTTCAGCTGCTGACCGTGAGATGTCGGTCAAAGTATGCTGAGGAATGGAAGAGAGAACGAGTTGGTATCCGCATCGCTGATGCTTGAAGACCTTGTCGGGGAATAATCCATATATCAACTGACAGGCAAGTTATAACTGTTGACTGTTCCTCCAGGATGACCAGAGTAAGTAACCGACCCTAGCCTCCGTAAACGAACACAACATTCCACAAATCCTATTTCCCCTCCTGGAATTCCTGGTCGCGCGACTTGGGTTGCAACTGGAGAAGACTCCATGAGCTCTTTCCGCAAAGCTATTTGCGAGCCTGCGCGACGTCGCCATACGTGCAGCATCATTCAAGTGCTGGCCTAACAGTATCACCTATCTAACTGCCTCTTATGCGAGTACACTGCCGGTACTGATGAAACATCCTTTCCGATGATTCATGCAAGCTGATGATACAGTCAAGTCAATCTCGACAAGCAAGAGATGACGCGCTCGGATATGAAATGGATACAGTAGTATGCTACGCATTCGCCGTCACCGTGCGTGCGATTCTATAGAGACTCCCGACAAACCATGCACCGCGCATCCCTCGTCAGCCAATCCACTACACACTTTTGATGCCCGACATGCCCGCATTTGGGCATCATCGCCATGATTTCCCCGCTCCGAAAATTGTTCAGGCAGATTGAACACTTTAGCACTCGTACGCCAAGAGCTGAGAGTTTGAGCTTTGTTTTCCCCTCCTTGGTGGTCCGTCGTGACTCGACTTCTACGGGAGCGATGAAAAGATTGGAAAGCTCGGTGGGCGTGGCACCTCGCCTGGCAGTCTCACTGACGAATAAGGTGATTTCGCGGATGCCCTGAACGATTCGAAATGAGAAACATGAGAAAGGCAAACAGTCAAGCGGTCCCCATTGTACTTACCTCAAACTCATCAGCCGTACCCTCGAGACGTGCCGCTGCGAGATCCAAATCAGTGTATTCTATCGTGGGTGAGATTTGTGTTCGAGGCCGAGTCGAAGGTGACCTTTGTGATGGCTCAGCTGCGGACCGCTGCGTTGATACCTGGCCGTTGACAGGTTGAGAGACCGACAGTCCTGGACTTGCAGGTGCTGTTGTCGAGGGTTTCGTTTCCGCCGGTGATTTGGGAGACTCTAAGGGGGCCTGCAATACAGCTGCTGGTGGTGTAGGAGACTCGGGGGCGACCTGCGGTGCAGGCTGAGTTGTTGCCTTTCTCTCCTTGGGCTCTATCGTTGATGCCGAGGTTATGCGCATTTGACCATCGCGAATACGCCCCGAACCGACTCGGACAGAGTCCATACCCTTTGTAGCGATTTCGGGCGAAGATTGAGTCCTCTCGAACTTCTGTGAAGGCCAGTCCTCCTCCAATTGGGCATCCATCCTCCTCAGCTCTTCTTCAATCTCTTCCCTAGTCCAAGGGGTCTCTTTCATTCGCCATCGATTCACGCGCAAAGCCAGCTGGGACTTGAGCTCGAGTTCTGGTCTGTCATCGAAACGAGGCTTGATGTTGAGCTTTCCAGTGAGATTCGCGGTCTTTTTTCGTTTAGGCTGCGCTGTCTGGAATACGGGTGCCGTTTGAGGTGTTGCAGTACCACTCATCAATGACCGGTACGCAGCAGGTCGGGTTCGTTGTACCGGGGCGTCGGTAGCTCCGCCCGGGAGAATACTGGCCCGGATAGAATCTTGCAGTTCTCGAGGGATTGCTCGTTCATGACTTGGCGCTTCTGGTAGCAGACTCGCCATGATTCGCTCTTGAAGTGTTGCTTCTTTGACAGGTTCGACTGGAGATTGAACGGAAGCTTTTCCGTTCGATGGTTTTCGTACATGCGGTTTGCGCGGAGGTACTGGTGGTGGAGCAGGCTTTGCTATTTGGGCGTTTGCAGGTCGGTCCGTTACATTAACGGTCGCTGGCTCTGGAAGCGCGCGTTGAGCACCTACAGGCGGACTTGGCTCAACAAGCCGAGGTGGAAATGTCGGAGGCGACACTTTCGATGAGAGATTGCGTTGCAGCGTAGGAGCTGGCCTGACCACAGAGGGCTCGACTTGTTCAGTTTCAGCTTCTTCCTCTGCCGGTTCCTCGTGAATCGTCGGCGCCGAAGGTCTCGGAGGCAGAGGAGGTGGTTCATCTCTCGCTCTAGGACCGTTCGGTCTAGGACGCTCCCTTCTCTCCTTTAATCTGCTTGGCGGTGGGGGCTCCGAAGAGCGAAGCACTTCCGCCGGTATACCCCTGGGAGGTAGCAGTCGGTATGTCGAGACGCGGCGTTTTGCCATCACTTCCGACACTGAGGTCGACGAGCTGGACAAGGACAACGTGGAAGTGGATTCCGAGCCAGAGTCGGTGTCTGATCCTGAAATATCAGATGCCGTAGAATCAATGTCAGTCGTACTAGCTTCTTCGTCCAGCTTGGAGGCTAATCTTGGCGGAGGAAGACCTTCAACTGATCGTCTGGAAGGCAAGGGATTCCTAATTGGGACAGGCGGTGGCGGCGGTAGACGACTGGGCACTGTAGGCCTGCCTTGTCCAATGGAGACCTCTTTATGTCCACCGACGGGAGGATGCTCATCAGACACAGGAGCTTGTACTGGAGGGATCGTCGTCGGCGCCTGAGCGATGGGTTCAGATGGCGCCGCATTCTTTGGTGCATTTTCTCCGTTGATAATAACTGCGCGCGGATCTTGCCAGATAGGCTGATTGGATTGCATCCAAGCTGGTTTCACAGCCCGATTGAATGGGTGCTTTTGGGCGATATATGGCTTGGGCGGACCTTGCTGCGCTGTGGATCCCGGCGGTGGATCGTTGTAGCGCATGGTTGCTACGTTGCAGCAGTATTAGCACAAGTTAGCAGACCAAAGATTGGAAACTCACGAATCTCTGCGACAGGTGATTCTGCCAGCACTTCTTCCGGTTCCGCAGAGTCATCAATTCTAGGCGACTTGTCCACTTCCTGCCCGTTTTGCTTGTCAATTGAACCTGAATCCGCCTGACTGCTCCCAGCGTCGATTCCGAGATTCGGCTTGAAGAGCTGGCTAGTCATTCTTGACAGTGCACTTGGGCGTTTAGATGGTTTCGGGCGCTCGTCCACATTGCTTCGCGTCCGACTCAAGCTGATCGAATCGGTACCAGAAACATCTGATGCTCGTCTCTGAAACAAAGCAGAAGGCAACTGAAGCGGAGAAGATGAGGTCTGGTCGGTCGCGGAAGGTGTTGCACCTGCAGAGGACATTTTACGGAGCAATTTCCATGGATTCGTCTCCCTTCCAGCTGAGGGTTTCCGTGAAAACAGAGGCTGTGGCGAACGGGACGGCTGTTGGACTTGTGGCAATGCCGGTAACGGACGTTCCGCCATGGATACGGGCGAGGCAAGAACCACCGGCGCTGGCGCATCCGAAACGAGAGGTTCCTGTAAATCGAGTAGGGATAAGTTGGTATGCCATGCGGCTGCAAATAGCCGAGGCACTCACAGCTTTGCTGTACGTCCGATCCAGATCATTCTTTACAGGCGACAGTTGATCCCTAGATTCCGAGTGACGCATAGAAGACTGCTTGATATAACTACGCGACGGTTTGCCCTCGAGCTCTTTAGGCATTGCTTCGTTGTTTTGCATATGCACGACAGGCACCGGTTTCCCGCTGGGCTTTTCTTGCGGGGTTTCGACTGCCTTCAACTCTGCGGCAGCACGAGTAGCATCGGTCCATTTCGCAGCCAGCACCGCTTCTGCCAACACTTTCCCCTTGCCCTTTTCTTCCTTTGAAAATCTTGGAATAGGTTCCCCGCCTCCTATCGAGGTTTCGTGCTTTGTAGACTCGCCAGCAGCACCAGAAACTGGCTCCGAAATCGCAACAGGACCCGGCGTATCTTGATCTTCCCGCTCGAAAAGCTTTGTTCTCTGTGCAACCCTTTCCAGCCGCTCCTCCAAGCTGAACCCTTTACTGATATCCCTCTCCCACGCTTCTCGCTCCTCTATCACCCGACTCTGCATTTCTGTTGGAGGCCCATATTCAATCATCGAAGAACTCGATGACGTCGACGAACTTGCCGATGCCCGACGAGGCCGTTCTGTCGTTGTTGTCTGTACTCGGAACTGAGCAACGGCGAACTCAAAGCTAGGAGGCGGTGAGCGCGGCGGAACAAGCGCCCTCCCATCATTTCCACCATCTTGACTCCTCGGTTCTTCGGTTTCAGGAAACGGCGGAGGCGGATCATTTGGGTCCATATCGGGATGCATCGGCAAGTCGTCTCCATTCACCGTCGTCGGTGCACCCGTCACATTCGTCATCGTACGACCGTTCGAACCCGCCTCCCCACGCTCACCCTCGCGCACCACCTCGTTCGCAAGCGGACTCGCACCAGGCAAACCCCGGCCCCCAGCGCCCGCAGCAGCCCCGAAAGCCGGCGGCGGTGCACGCTCGCCCGCACTCAAATCACCTAGATCATCCCACACGTTCCTCCGTCGCATACTCGCTTGCCTCAAGAGGTTCGTCGTACGTGTTTCTCTTCCACCTCCCCGATCTCGGAGATGGGAGTGGCGTCGATGTACAGCCCCGCCCGGTCCTGGTCGGTTGACGCCATTCGACGAGACGTTGCGGTCGTCGGCATCCCCATTTGGTCTTGCGGAAGAGGTGCCTTGTTGACCAGCCTCCTCTGCGGGTCTTCGGGACTGCTGTGAACGTTTCACCCGCCGTGCCTGCTCTGGTTGCTCTATCAGCCGTTTCGAGTGCGCAGCTGTAGCGGGTGGTCCAGAAGTGCCGGTCGAAGGGACGATAAGCGGTTGTGGGATTATGATCTGTAACAATGAGAGTGGCACTCCGAACATGGTCAGGCGCAATTACCCCAGATGTACCAAGATGAAAAAACGGTGTTGCAGGGGAAAAGCGAAAAAACAATGGCGAAGAGTACTGACTCTTTTTATCCCCGTTTCCACCTCTTCGATCCCCTCACCTTCGGCCACTACCTTGCCCTCATCCCGATTCCGTATCTTCTTCTTCCTCCTCGGCCGTTCCTCGGCCCCTGGAGCAGGAGCCCCGATTGGTTCTTTCTGTACACCAGGCGCAACGATATTCGCATAATGTCTCGACACGGTTTCACCGCCACCGCCCACGGCCGGAGTGTGTCGTCCCTCTAAGGCCTCATCATCTCTCACTAACCCACCCGACTGTCCCTCCCCATCCGGACGTTCAACCCGCATGCGCATCGCCGCCGCCGTCGCCCGTTTCTCCTCCCGCCTCCTCGCCTTGCTCGCCGCCTTTTGCGCATCAACCCACTCTTTGCGCACCCTCTCCGCCTCCGTCAACCCGTCTTTCCCGCGGGCAGAGGAGAGGCCGTAGGCCGGTGTGCCGGTGATGACGGGCGGGGAGGCGAGTGTTGCTGCGAATGTCGTTGGGTAGGGTTGTTGGAATTGAAAGGCGGGTTTTGTGGATGTGTTTATGTATGATTTTGAGACGGTGCCGATTGGTTTGTGTATTGTTGGGAGGACGGCAGGGGTGGATGATTTGACATAAGTTGATGGGAGGACATGCATTGACGGTCGAACGATCGCGGGGATTTGGTTTCCCGATTTCGCGGTGATGACTGGATCTGCCGTCGTCGGCGTCGTCCCTAACCTTCCTCCGCCTCTGACCAGCTCCGACGCAGCACCGCCGCCCCGCAACGACGCCTCCTCATCCTTCCTACCCTTGTCAGCATCCTTCGACCTCCTTTTCTCCGTTTCCCTAACTGTCGCTTCGGTCCGTATGGTTCCCTTTTCCGTGTGACCACCGCCAGAAACGGGAAACGAACCAGGCACAACTCCACTCTCCCCACCCGTCGTCGTCGTTGTCGTTGCTAAACTCGGTCTATGCTTCTCCGCTTCACTCGTCAACGGCGGCTTCTCATCCTCATCCGTCCCGCTCTCCGCTTTCGTAGGAGAGAGGCCCGGCACGGCCGTTCCAAAAACATACGAAAGCCAGCCTGATGATTGTTTTTGCGGCGGAGGAGCACGAGCGAGGTACATGCTTGCCGTTGGTGGTTGTGGGTTCGTTGGCGGTGTGTGCGTTGCTATGGATGATGATGCGGTTGCAGCGGCAGCTGGGAGGGAAGAATAAGAGTGCGAGTGTGTTTGGGTTGGTGGGAGCTTGGAGGATTGAACGGAAGGACGGTGCACTGCCACACAAGCAAGCAAGTCGAGATTAGAACGACAACGCGGACGCCTAGTCACCTCAACCCGCGACTCACCGAACCGCTCCGTCGGCCGTGTTTCCACATACCCGACTACATCTCCCGTATGCGGCAACTGACCACTAGGCAGTCCGACCCCTCGAACGGCCTGAACGATCGGATCTGTCCATCCCTGGTGCACTTCCAGGACCTCTGGCTCGGATGGCGGCGGCGGCTCTTCCACGCCAGCTCCAGCGGCAGCAGGGGAGGCCGGTGTGTTTCGTCGGAGAAAGGGAAACATCTTTTTTTTGGCCCTTGTCGTCGGGAGAAGGGGGGTTCTTTTCTGGAATAGAAGAAGGAAGGGAAAGAGTTGAAAAAGTGGAGACGTCGTCTTTCCTGGGTTTACATGAATGAATGGCCAAGACAGGGGTTCGATCACACTGCCACTATGACGTACACTTGTTCGGCCGCCGATAAATCACGTCAGCACAGGACATGCGACTGTCTGTCTTTGTTACCCGCCTACCAGCAGCCGGGGTCTGGATGATGCGCGGCGTTTGTTGACAGATGCAAACAAGCTAGATGAATATCCCTTTGATAGTGCTCAAACGTCCAAGACTGCCTTAGAGAGTCTATGCACAACCGATGACGATTGAGAACAAAGTATTGAGGGGAAGAAATGCATGTCGCTAATATGGTATCGTGCTGCATCGTTCCTTTCTCACAAAGACGTGGATACCTCGCGAGGGTGAATCGAGGTAATGGCGCTACCGATACCCTTCCCCCTTCCTACAACTGTCTCTCTCTTCCTTCCTCATCCCTATTTGTGACAACTGGACAAAAAGATGAACATCTGAGAATAATCTCCACAGAAAAAGGGTGACCACCCTTCCCGGGCCCCGTCTCGTAATGTCTCACCTGCGCTTCCCTGCCTGCCACTTGTTCGGGTGAGCAAAGCCGGCGGCGCCGGACCAGTCTGCGGGCGAATGCGCGAAGGGGACAAACGATACCCTCACCTATGTAGATAAGTGTATCTTACTCAATTCCTATTCAATTCATCGAGTGGTGCAAGGTCATCCAACCAATCGTTACTGATACCGTGCGTCGCCATGTCCGTCCGTGAAGCACATCCCGCTAGCAAGAGCACAACGTTGGCTGTAAAGCCTAAAGGTAGGGTTTCCGTCGTCGTCTTCAAGTTTCCGAGTATACGCTTATACGCACACTCGTTTTTTTTTCTTTCGTTTTTTTGCAGCTTTACCCTTCCCTTACACATTTGCAGCTGGAGCAATCGCAGGATGCACAGAGTTGTTGTGTTTATACCCACTTGGTACGTCCGCCGCCGTTGTCATCGTCTTTTCTCATCTGATCACCTCGTTCATGGTGTTTATCGCGTTTTCGTTTTCGTTTTTGCGGTGTGCGTGGGTAGATACAATCAAGACCCGGATGCAGCTCGAGACAGGAAAAGGACAACATGGGATCGTAGGTATGATGAAGGAGATTGTTGCCAAGGAAGGGTAAGCCGCGTAGGATCGAGAAGCCTCGTTTGGCGTACTAATCCTGCCTGTCTGCCTGCCTGTCTGTACCTTCCATCGCAGTGCGAGTCGGTTGTACCGCGGTATCATCCCGCCATTGATGCTGGAAGCACCCAAACGAGCCATCAAATGTATGTCCCCTCCCCCCTACCCTATCCATCCCAACGTTCCACCCTGCTAACCCTCACAATCCACCTTTCGCCTCGCCTCGCCTCGCCCGCCCGCTCGACCAGTCGCCGCAAACTCATACTGGGGCAACATTTTCACCTCGAACGGCGCCCAACCAATGACCCAATCACTCGCGATCCTCACCGGCTGCGCGGCAGGCGCTACCGAATCATTCGTCGTCACACCGTTCGAGCTCGTCAAGATCCGGCTGCAGGATAAAGCGAGCACGTATACGAGTCCGTCGGATGTGATCAAGAAGACTGTGGGCAAGGAGGGTGTGATGGGTCTGTATAATGGGATGGAGGCAACTTTTTGGCGACATGTTTCGTGGAGTGAGTACGCCGAGTGGCGCACGGGTTGATGGGTGGTGGGAGTAGGGGATGGCGTGCTGATGTTTGTGTCTGTGTGTGTGTGTGTGTTAGATGGTGGTTACTTTGGAACCATCTACACGATGAGGAGTATCATGCCTAAAGCCGAGGTACGTCCCACGTTCTGCAGGCGTCTGCCATTCGACTTATTCCTTGATCACTTACCTTACCCGTGTGTGCCGGCATTCGGTCAGTCCAAATCCGGTGAACTGTTCAACAACTTTGTTTCGGGTGCGGTCGGTGGTGCGGTCGGTACCATGATCAATACGCCTTGTAAGCCGTGCTTTTCCATTCAGTACCCGCTCGCGAATGGAGCTCAAACGACAAGGAGCTGACCGTTTCCCGCCTACTCGTTTTTTGTTGTCGTTTGCCGTAGTCGACGTTGTCAAGTCACGTATCCAGATGCATTCGACTGGTGAATGGTGCGTCCCCTTTCCCCGTTCTCCTCCTCCCGTATTACCCGCGCTTGTCGCTGATCAAAGAGCCCACTTCGCTATAGGACGTTCCCTGCGTTGTTGAGGACCGCACGAGAGGAAGGTGTTGGCGCTTTGTACAAGGGTACGTTGAAAATGCTTGCTCACCGACATTGACTTTGATGGATGGGCTGATTTACGAGTCGTCGTTCGCGTCGCTGTTAGGTTTCGCACCCAAGGTCCTTCGATTGGCACCGGGTGGTGGTGTGCTCTTACTCGGTACGTTATTCACAAATATAACCTTCCTCTCACTCGGGTTACGCGTGTTTGCTAATCCCTTGATGCAAAATCTATAAAACAGTCGTCGAGGCTCTTTCCACCGTTTTCCGAAAAGCACTTGGCCCGCCTTACGTCTAGACGCGCCGTGCCTATCCTGTCCCATGTGAAAGGAGCAGATGACATGGGGTTCTCATTGCATCGGAATTGGGCTGTAACTAAAACGAGCGCAGATGGGTGGTATTCGCTCGACGATGAACGAAGAAGGTATCGATAGATGGAGGTTTCGGAACTACTGGTGCTTGTGGCTAGAAAAGACCTGCGTGGAGCTGCTTACGTGCGTTGCATGCGTGGAGGTTGTATACTGCATAGTTAGTCTGAGTATTGAATCGCTGCAAGGCGAAGAAGGCTGGGGATATAGGCGCGGACCTTGCCTCAAGGCCTGGAAATGAATCCTGGTGGACGAACGGAACCTGTTCGGCTGATGCGGCTGTCTGCGCAGTATATAATAAGCACCTGAATGGTGCGCTTACGATACCCAATAAAGCGCGCGTGTCATCTCCGATCTCCTGACCCCGAACACCGAATGAATGAAGAGACTGACTGGAGCTGGGAGAAGAACGGACGGGTTCTCTCTTTGGAGCCACAGTCAGCTTAATTTCAGGGATCGACAGCGTCAACCGAGGTGGGCTGTCACCTTGCTGCGTATACTCCTCCTCCTCCCTCGTCCCTCCAACCATGGCCTCCCTCTCCCAAGGATCTCCCTCTCCGCCACCTCCGCTCGATACCGCACTGCTTCCAGCCAAACGCAAGATTGCATGTCTAGCATGTCGCACCATCAAGCTCCGCTGTCTCTTTGCCGGTCCTGATGCCGCGCCACTGGATCCGTGTAGGAGGTGCAAGAGGCTGGATATCGCGTGTGTTTATCAACCCAAGAGGAGGCCGGTCAAACCGTCAACAGGGACAGCACAGGCGAGCTCGAATTCGGCGGATACGACGGGTAAGCCGCTCGTTGTAGATGGCGGAGGAGAGGACGAAACAGAGTCTCGTAGAACGCGATCGCCGTACGACGCGGTAGAGTCGATACATCCATCGTATACGCATCCAATGTATCCTCATCAACAACAACAACAACAACAACAACAACAACAGCAAGGACATCCACGCATGCCATACGGAGCCAATCAAGCCGACCACCTCTACCCAGAACATCCAAGTAAACGACGACGAGTACCCGGATCCGGTTCCGGTTCCGGGCAACCAGGGGCAGGAGAAGGGTACGCAGAATTCGAAGCGTCCTTCTCTGGTCCATCAGGCGATCGTGGCGATGCGTATGGGTATGATGGGTATGGAGTGTACAGTGGTGCTCTGGGACGACAGATCGGGCAGAATTTCCCTGTAGGTCATACGGGAGCGGAACGTCCTGGTACAGGTATGAGTGAGTCTACCTTTTCAGCGTTCACAAGTCGGGGTCGTCTTGTATATACTAATACCCTTGGTCGTCTAGGTGATGTACATCCTCACCAAGACAACTCTGGAACGGAGATTGATCAAAAAATCTCCCTGCCCTCGGATTCAGGGAACCCGGGTTTCGTATTAGACCCGGCTTTTAGCTCCTCGCGATCTCGAGAGCCGCCGACGTCTTACGGACAGAATGACGTACAACGGCAACAGCAGCAGCAACACGAACAACGCGACTGGGCAGCAATGTACGGCAACGTCGGAGCGGTCCAGCAGAACCAAATTCACCTGTCGCAACCTCCTTTCCAATCAGTTCAATCGCTACCTTCCCAGACGGCCCATCGTGGCTCGATACAGAATCCAAGAGCATCAGTTTCTAGACCAACGACGGCACAACACCAAAACAACCTGCATGTACGTGATCACGGGAATTTGCCCGTCGGGCATGCCGTGGCGAACGCAGCAGGAGAAGCCGTAATGACGCCGGAAAGTCATGAAGGGAGTATTGGCACGGCAGGCACGGCGCCAGGCACAGCTCGAACCATCAGCTCGGCGGGCGGTATGGCTGGTGGTCCCTATAGGCCTACGACAGGGACGAGTCAGCAATCAACGGGTCGACCAAAGAGCAAGATCTTGTATACCCAGCCTTTGAGTATTTCTCCCAGCAGTATGGGTGCCGGAGGGATGGGAGGCGGCTCCGGGTTCCATACGAGCAGTGAAAGGAGTACGCGGAATATCAGCGGTGGTGGTGAGCATACACATGGCCATCATCAAGGAGGAGGAGGGCACGCATATAGTAATCTAGCACCGCATCATCATCATCATCATCCACCTAATCAGCCACAACATACGCCCCTGCAAGTCGCGCATCCTCAAACTGCACCCGCGTACCGGGAATACGGATCCTACCTTTCGTACGAACGAGATGTCCACGATGTGGGTGCCGGACCGATCGCCGCGTCGGAGTCGGGAAGTGATGATGCGAAAAGGGCGACGACGCAGATGGATACGACGTCGGATGGCGCACGTCGCGTCAAGGGGGAACATGGGGAAGCGTACGGCGCGGATGATGATGAAGGTCGTGGTGGTGGAGACGCTCATGATAACCCTTCGACGGACCAGCCCGCTATGAGGAACTCGATGGCGCTCACGAGTATACTGGATGATATGAAGAAGGATCTTCGGGCGCCTACTACTTCTTCGGAAAGGGATCGCCATCATCATCATCACCATCATCACTCGCAGCATACTCACCATCCGAATACGGAAGGCAAGATGGAGCGAGAAACGAGCCAGCATTCACAGTCGATACAGCCTCATTCCGCAGATTATGTCACTCAAGAGGGACCTACAGGTGCGGACCCGGGCAGAGAAATGGATATCGGAGAGCGCTACAACGCGATGGATATCGCGGAACGAGAAAGAAAATTAGCGAGCGTGCTTGATATAGGCAGCGGCGGGATCGGCGGTGGTGGCCCCATATCCATCAACCTCGACTTGCAGACCAGCAGCAACGGTCAACCGGGAACCAACCCGTCGTCACATCAACGTGGTCCGGAAAAGGGTGGTCAATCGGGACAACACTTGATGGTCCCATCGCAGCAACAACATTCCCAGCAACAATCGGCGTTGGTGAGTCCAAACACGAAACGCAGTATTCGAGGGCGAGTAGGTATTGTTGATGATGAGAATCGGATGAGACAGAGGGAACGAGAGCATCAGAGGTTGGAGAGGGAAAGGATGGAGGGGATGGAGGATCCTGTGACTCTCGGGATCTTGGATCAAGATGATGTTGCCTTCTTGTTTGAATGGTGAGCCACTCCACGCGGAAACGTTGGCCTTGATGGACGTAAGCTAACGCAGGCCTTGCATCTAGCTTCCACGATAAATTCAACGCCTACATCGCTATCCTGGACCCGGCGTTGCACACTCCCAACTATGTCCTCAAGACGTGCTCCCTCCTACACACTGCCGTTTGTACAGTCACCGCCCAGACTTATGCTCCGGAACAGTACAAGGTCCTCTTGAAGCGTGTCAATTTCATGCTAGGCAAGGCATTTGAACGAGGTGATCAGCATATCGGGATCGTCCAGGCGCTTAGTATACTGAGTTGCTGGAAGGAGCCGCATGATAAAGGGGGTTGGCTTAGGTTGGGATATGCTATCCGGTAAGAAGTCGCTCAACCTCACGCGGAGTTTCTGGCGCTAACGTCTGCCATCTTGATAGAATGGGTTATGAGTTGGGTCTAGATCAACCGCCACAACGCCCCTTGCCTAAAGACAAGCTCAAAGCATTCGAGGTTTTGGTGAGGCTGTCTGTTTGAGCATCTCTCTATAAACGCGTATCCCTAATGAATCCTTTCGCGGCAGAATCGCGAACGTACATGGTTCCAACTAGCAGCTTTCGACAGAAGGTACGTCTCTGTCTGCGGCAGTTTACCGATCTCACTCCTTCGCCGGTTGATCATTCTGCGTGTTGTAACAACAGTATGCACAGTATATTCGGTCGTCGACAGCGAATGATCCGAACAGAAACACAGCATTGGATAGAGGACTGGATCACGGATCATCCCGAAGTGTACTGCTATGCCGACGGCATGCTCGCAGCTTCCTATCCAACCGGAGAAATGATCATCAACCTTAGGCAGAGTACGCCCTCATATATGGAGGACGATGTTGGGTTCCGAGTCATGCTTCATAGGACAAGGACGGATATTGCATCTTGGAGAGAGAGGTGGTTTGGAGAGCAACGTGAGTTGACACGCAGGGCAATATGTATTGCGTACGCTGACCACGAGAGGTACTGCTTTCTAGCCTTGGCCTTTCTCCATCCGATATCAGCCGCCATTATTGGCTTTTACGCTGTGGCTTCCGACTGGGAAGTTGCAGACTTTTGTTATCGAAACGTGCCGAAATCCAGAATACCTGAACATCTGGCTGATGCCACGTCAAAGGCAATGAAGTTGCTGAAGTACATCGTGACGGACCTGGCGCCAGGTGAAATCATGGTGTTCGCACCCGACGTTATCACGGTTCGTGCTGCTCGTAGCGCAGTATTCCTTGCACGAGTGAGTGACATGTACAAACAGAGAGCAAACAGTACTGAAACATCTCCCGCATAGCTCATACCTCAACTGGACCCGACCGTTGTGGAAGAGATTTACAACATATTTCGTGACGTGGTTCGCGAATGCAGGAGGCACAGTCGAGGACAAAACACAACCTATCATTTGGCCAAATTCTTTGCGAGTTTGATCAAGATTTCTTCCGTCGGTCCGACACGATCAGCGTCAAGATTACAAACTCCGGATGAGGGGTCCCAGGAACCTGAAGCCACTGCCGTGTCTGGAGAAGCCTTGACCGCGAAACTCAACGAGGCGGCCGAGGGTACATCAGGTAACCAGGACCCTGTTCCTCAGGATTTCTTTCAGGTGAGAATTATCTTAATCGGAAACCGCCAGGACGTCTGCTGAAATTCCGTCGTTGCCATCTTGCATAGAATGACGAGAGTCTTTTCGTCTTCGATGACTCTGTTGACCCACTGTCCATTGATGCATTGCTACAAGAGAGTCAAGACTGGTTCGTTGGCCCTTTCAAAGGATCAGATGCTTCATGTCTGTCAGCTGAACAATATCGCCGTTTTTCCTTGCATAGGTTTTCAGCAGATTTGATGGCTCAGATCAACAGCGATGGTGGTTGGAACCCTCTGCCGACATTTCCCTTGCCAGATTTTCAAATGCTGTAGCGTTCTCAATCCAAGGGGATAACCAGGTTGTATAAAACGCATCGCCATGCAGAAGCTCTATAGCATAGCTACAACAAGCCTCAAACGGCGATTCCAGCTGGGCCACGCCCGTGAGTGCGGGCAGTGCCGAGAGCTACAAGAAAGGATATTAGCTTGAACCTGCTTCTTGGTTTGCAGTGTACTCTGATATCAACTTACGATCTTTGCGTTGCAAGAATTTGACGGGTGGATGGTATGTCAGCTGGATGCACGAAGAACAAGAAGGGCGATAGACTTACATCGGTACGGCATGTTCTCTTTCGGTTCAACGCGAACAAAGTGGTTTGGCTGTTTTGTTAACATGTTGGCTTCATCCCAAGCGTTCAATTTCTGTTTGTCGTCTTTTTTGTCCTTTTTCTTCTTCCAGCGTCGCCACAGCAAGAGCAGTATGACCTTTTACATATAACTTAGCCTCCAACGCTCTGCACAAGTGCTATCAAGGGTACTCACTATGGCAAAGAGAGCACCCAGCAGACCGCCAATTACGGACCCAGCAGTGGCTCCACCGTTGGTTTTGCCACCTGGAAGTCCGGTCTGAAGCGGTGTCCCCCCTTGCGCAGGTAGTCCGGTTTGTATTGGGGCACTAGTAGTGAGAGTGTTCGGCGGGGCTGGTATCGTAGGCTGCGTTGCCGCTCCGCAGCCTTTCCTGTAGCGACAAGGTAGATCATCAACGCTCTACATCATACCTGGCAACTTGCAGACGCCCACGCCCACACATACCCAAAACAAGCGACTCCCGGCCCTGATACTGAAAGAGCATCCAAAGCCAGTCCCTTGCCTTCCTCCAAGTTGGTGATTGTCATTTGATGCTCTCCCTCACTCAAATTCGAAGTAAAGAACAACAGTTGTTGCACTGAAAATATTCCCTTGGTGGCATTAGCGATTGTTAGTGACGAGTCGGAATCCATAGCAACGGAAAAGGTGCCCATAGATGGTCCAGCAACCCCTATGATTTGCAGAGATGAACCTTTGAAACGGAAGTGTAAGAGGGATCTTCTCAGCACTTTACCGGGGAATTATTATGCTTCTTCGACACATACCTGTGAAATAGACAGTCGCGTTCGCTCCGCGTGTGAAAGTGTAGCTCAGAGTCTTCTCCTTGCTAGATTTGACCACTGCATCATCAACAATAGACTGGGTTCCCACACGTGGTGCACTCGTTGAAGCAAAACCTTGATAGTTGATGGCTTTGGAAGAATCGTCAATGGTCGCATTCACGATTGGGTTTTGGCTGCGCATCCAGAAAATGAGTCTTCTCGGCCTACACGGACTTCGACACAATACATACACATTCGAGCTCGACATGACTCCAAGATCTATCCCCTGGAAGCTCAATGCTGCCGCTGTGCCTCTCGCTGAACAGGCATTCCCGCCTGCTTTGCAAGCCACTTTCATTCGAAATTGATGACTGGGGCCTTCTTTGACAGACAGCTTTGTTCCGCTTTGAGTCAACGCTACAGGCGCCTCTGAATCCACCTGTGCTGTAATGTCGTATCCATCTGAAGGAACTGTGAAATATGGTGTGAATGACTGCGCTGTAGATTGCGAAACGAGAGAATGCTCAGGAAACTTTCGCTTGTATTTCGTAAACAACTCGAGCGTGAAGCCGAACACACCGGATATGTTTGCGATCATCAACCACGTGCCATCCACGTCCTCTCCGAACGTTTGCATCATCTCATGTCCGCTGGCATCTGCTTGCTCTGACCAGCCTCTGCTTACGCTCGCGGTCTGTCCTGCAACCGATGGGGCGATATAGGGAGAAAAGGTCACCAGTGGAGAGCCACCCGATAACCTGAAAATCTGCACCGACGCCTGTGGTGTTGATGATGATGGGTTTTCGGTGGATTGGGCCGTTGCGGAGGGTAGGATGGTGGGTTGGGCAGTGGTCGAAATCAGGGGCTGGTCCGGTGTTTGTGATATAGGAGGAGACTGAGAAGCCATCGCGGAATCGTTGTCTGGCAGGGTAGGGTAGGAAGGGAGGAGATGTAGCGTGAAGAGCAGAGAGACGTCCCGCGGAACGCGGCGGTGCTTTGCCATATCACTATGTATGTTTGTATTGCCAGTCCTACTAAGCAGGCAAGAAAGGAGCAACTTGGCGCCGCAAAGGTGTGACCTAGCTAAGGGGGTGTGTCGCAATTAGGGGAAAAATCACAAAGGACCACTCAGAGAGTTGATTTACCTGGCTGGATAATCTGCGTAACAAACCGAGCGGACATAGAAGAGCAAGGTCAGAACGCTGTTCTTAGGCACACGTTGTGATACTCAACACAATGCAGAAGCTTCAATAACATGTATAGTGGCAAAGAAGTACACAAGTGCGAGATACTATTGCAGCTCACGAAGAACCTAGTCTACTCTTCTTCCTGTTCTTCCAAGGCAGCGGCTTGTCGCCTTGTACGTACTCCTCTTGTTGCAGGATTCGCACCACCTTGACTACCCGATGACCTAGTCTCCCTAGTATTAACTATATCTTTCCTCGCGCTAGCCCTTCTGCGTTTATTAGTCACGCTGTCTGCCTCGGATATTACGCTTTGAACAGGCGAGGGTGGCGCAACAGATTCGGAAAGTCGGGCAGAACGGCGCTGAGGTTGTCCGCGTGTACGACCGACAACATCAGACTTTTGTTTCTTGGGCGTTTTCCCGCCATCCGGCCCGACATGGCTCGCTTGATCCGCCTCGGTCGTAGCCTGGCTGAGCACACTCTGAGACCTTGTCGCCCGACGTACCGCTTCGGCTCCCGTGTCGCCTTTCCGACTACGTTTTGCCTGAGGGGGATGAAGGTGAGAGTCGATGTCGGATTCTTCACTGGCCCGGGCTTCGAACTGCGAGGAAGAGCGAAGCTTCCGCTTTGCCCTTCTCGGTGTTGGAAACGCACCCGGTATTGGCACATCGTGGTCGTTTTCGTGAGCGTCACGGGCATCGCCAGCATTCGAGACTTCTTCGTCATCACGCAGCTGTTGTTTCTGCTTTCGCGTTCTGGCGGGAGTTTTTGCCGTTTGTCGCGTTGCCGGCGGACTCATAGTAGGCTGCGCAGACCGTGTACGCTTCCCTCTTGGCGTTTTTGTTGGTGCTGTGTGTTGGGTTGGTGCTTCCTCCAAGTAATCTTGGCTGGAAACGTTATCTGGCACCTCTTCTTCGGTACCGTGTCGTCGGTCATCATTACGAGATTGCCTCTGGCGGTCCCCGCTTTCAGCATTCTCTTTGCCCTTAGTAGCGGGGGGTTCTCGAGCGACAGGCGTTGTAGCCCGTTCTTCCTCTTCTTCAAACTGTGCGACAGACTCGGCATCCTCGAATACACCTTTATCCGGAGTAGGTGAAACAGACCTTTCCTCTTCATTCTCGGACAAAGCACGAGGTGTCTGTGAGCCATCCTTTGTGCTGGTAACGTGATCACTCCCGAAACGTCTGATACTGGGGTATACGGGCGAAGCATTGTTTTGGCTTGCGGACAAGGCCGAATAGCCGACGGGAACGCGAGGAGGGAAATTGAACGGGCTCGAAGGGAACTGCGTCTGTTGTCCACCAAAGGGGACCGACATTCCATTTCGCACGCTTGTCGATGAGCCCAGGACAGCGCAATTTGTCGAGGCGTTCAACATCCGGCGAGAAGAGGCTGCCACGTGGTCGGACGGAAGGAAAGTTTGCTGATTCGTTAGTGCGGCACGGTTCGATGTCGTTGCATCACCGTTTACTAACGTCGACGGTGTGGGGCGTAAGAATGCCTGGTACATGGCGACTTTGGAATTCGACGCTTGTCGGAGTTGGTTGGATGCTGAGAGAGGTGCAAAGCTAGGTCGAGTGAATGCTGATGGTCGAGTGGCGGAAGGAATTCGGTCCGCTTGCGTCGCAGATTCTCCAGTAGTCGTAGCGAGATCTTCACGACGAGTAGCACCATTCTCTGTCCGCTCACTGACTGCATCACCAGCATGCGCTGCGTCACGCTCAACCAGCAACATCTTCCGCTGGACCTCGGGCAACAAGTTGATCATTTCCCGCACGGCACCCCTCGTCTCTTGACTAGCAAGAAGGCCCAGCTGAGGCTGTTCCCTGATCCGTTCGGCAACCTGTCGATCAATCTCGACGGCAAGTGCGTGCTGACCTCTTGCACACATCCGGAGCGTCAAGAGATCATGCAGGAGGGAAAAGGACGATGGCGGAAGCGAAGTCGTGGTATTGAGCAGGTAGGTGGTAAGGAATTTTTGCTCGTAGTTGTCGATTGGCAGCTTGAGGAGGGATTGTAGGGCTGCTTTGTCAGGGTGCGCTGTGAACGGAGCTTGGGTCAGCAGAGGGACGGCGAAATGTTGGCGTGAAATAAGCTTACGTATGAGTACAGCTTCGAGGATAGTCGAAAGCAACAATGGTCTTTCCTGCTGCACTAGCAGAGCCCTTCTTCGCAAATCCGCTTCCTGATCATCGTCGCCCGCTTTGCTCTCTCCGTCCAGGGCCAGCTCACCATCCTCCTCAAAAGAAGCGAGTCCCATATCCTCCATATTAATCTCGATATCCAGCTCGCCGCTTGCCCCCATGTCCGACTCAAACTCCAAATCCCTAACATACCGCCATGCCTGGTAGAACTTGCCTTGCTCTAATGCCAAAGCGCGGACTAAATGTTGCCGTCGCTGCGGCGTGTCTAGCGGTAGATTCGAGGTCGTCAGGAAGAGGTTGACGAGCGCGGATGTAGACTTGGATGCGAGTAAATCAAGGATCTCGTCTTGACATTCCCTCAGAAACTCTGCGCTATGCATCCCGCTCCATACAGCTGGCGTGGAAAAGGCAGATACGGCATCTTCGAATCGTCCTCGATCCGCATACCAGAATCCTTTGATACGTGAGACTTGTAGAGGGCTCAAGTAGCGTTGACTGGCGAAGCTGTCGGACAGACTGTGATCCGAGGAAGCTGCGTCGAAATCGAGGACGAGGTAGTACGTCACCAAATCCCGCTCGAGACGAGGGATCGGAAGGAGCGACTCGAGAAGCGAGGCGAGTGCGTGAGCGGATGTTGGAGGATAAACATGGGCTGGAGCTATCGTGAATTCGAAGAGTAAGCAAAGGAATGATGCCGACTGGGAAAAGACGAGCACAACGTACAGGCGATGCCTGCATCACGCAGCATCAAATCGATCAATAGAGTACCCCGTTCCATCCTCGCCTGATATAATCTATCAAAGTTATCCTCGGTCCATGGGAAAAGTCCATCCTCCGAGTCAAGGTGGAATGCGCTGGAGAGGTACGGTGGCAACATGGCTGCCTTTTCGAGGTGCTGCTCGGGAAAGTACCAAGCAGAGAATAAGTATCGTCCGCAAGAATGTTCAACTTGTCACAGGAATGTGAATTCGTCTCCTCATCACACCGGGCCAAGCCAAAGCTATTTACGCTCATTTACGGGACGTTGACTCTGTCTGATTTCCGATTATGTAAGCTGCAAAATTGACGCCTCCACTTTACCGCTCTTCGTCAATCGATTCTGCCATTACCCAACTACTATTTTCGTGCTCCTCCCACTCGTTGTATACTCCCATAGCAAACCCCTGTGTCACCATTCCCTGCTTGTCTGTACTATACCACGCTTCCTCAAAATGGTGCGTCTTTTGCCCAGCGTCTTTTCCTGTCACGCCGCTTACAATCCGCCTCCATACGTATATCTGGCAACTCTGCATCATTCCAACCCCCCCGCTCGAACAACCGACTTTGATCCGCTTCACGACCCATAGATTATCCCCGTTCGATGTTTCTCATGCGGCAAGGTTGTCGGTAACTTGTGGGAGCAGTACATCACTCTGCTTGCAGCAGACTTGAGTGAAGGGTATGTCTGACAAGTTTGCCTTACTGAAACGCTGATAAGCTAATGAGATCTCTTCTGCGTCGCAGAGAGGCAATGGACCAGTTGGAGCTGTATGGATAATGGACACTTTATGGAAAAGGAAAGAGGCTGACCCTTTGATGCCTGACTGTTTCTATTGTTATCGATCAGGAGGAGGTACTGCTGCCGTCGTATGGTGTTGACACATGGTACGTCCATCTTCCTCTTAAATCTTGCCTCCGCCTCTGTCAGAGTACTAACGACATTGCTTATCGTCTCCAACAGTCGATCTCATCGAAAAGCTCTTGATGTATAACCGTAAGTCCCCCTATGTGATGTTTTTCTCTCCCAGATGCCCAAACTCACACATTTCCTCATCCTGCCTCCCCTCCGCCCTCGTCGTAACGTGTTGATCGATGTCGACTGTGAACAGCAATGGCGAAGGCCGACAAACGACAAGTCGCCATGGCTACTACCGGTCGAGACTACGCATAGTCGCACGCCTAGAACCCCTACTGTCCAGGAACCGCTATCATCAGCTTGATCCCGGGATTAGGGGATGCTAGTGGACCTTCTCTCTTGTGTGTTCCGAGTTACGGCATTTATTCAACTCTTGTCTTTGAGCGGTGCCTCAGTGTATAATACGTATCTTGTCATAAAGTCGATCAATGTCAAGTTACAATCGATACCGTCAGTTTGGGAGACTCGACATCGGTCAAATATGCGCCTTGTGGGGCCGCAAGGAGAGTTGTTGCGCTTTCGGCGAAAGGGTGCAAGTTTAATGTCCATTCATGTATGTATAATTCTACAACGCGACAACCGTGATTCTGCGAATGACTTGGTAATCTAGGCGTAAAATTCTAAGTTGCCACAAATGTTGTTGAGTCAGTTTCAACGCAGAAAGGCCAACTATAACACACATCCTTGCCACTTACTTCGATTGATTAGGAATATCAAGGTGTTCACCCGAACCTTTGCGACCTGATCAAACAGATCCAACGTTCCCTTATTTTCAAACTTTGCTTGCAACAAGTCTTCCATCCGAATCTCGCAACTGTCCAAGACCTGGGATTTGCTGCTCAGACTAGGGTCTATAATCTCCATCGTGAAGACTCCGACCTCGTTGGATGAGAGGATTACGAAAAGCTTCTCAAACTGTTTTGGAGAAAAGCCTTGGCTGGGCAGGAGGATGTCTGAAAAAAACATTGGTAAAGTTGTCGAGTCAGGTTTGGACTACGGCAGGAGGAATCCATGGGGCCCGAGCACTCACGCTTTTCATACAAATCTGATGCAGAGTACTTGAATGATCCAAACTTTGCGGATTTCCCGGCCTTTTGCATGGAGCGCAGGTGTCGATGTTGCTTTGAGAGGGGCCATACAAAGCGTTTCTTTCTGAATTCGTAAGCGTCGATAGAATCGTCTGTTAGTACGGCTTGAAGCAAGTGAGGTCTATCAAAAGGTGCACTTACCCTTGTTTCTGCATCGTGTCCATGGCGGACCCGATGTACTTGTTATAAGAGGCAATTTGTTCTTCCAATGTGGACTTCTTCTCCGCACTGTTGGTAAAAGCGATGCTCATCGCCGCATAATCCTTCTTTCGACGTTGACGGTTCTTGTTTTTGGATCGAATGTCTCCTGCAATATCGTCAAGCAATCCTTGCCAGTCATCGCTTCGGTCCAGAAGGCCCTGCTTTTCCAGTTTCATACAATACTGGATCGCCCGAGCTTTGACTTCTCGGAAGGGCAGTCTGAGAGGTAGGGGTCAGCATTGCTCAGTAGAGAACGTCACGGGCTCAGAAGACTTACGATGTAATATCCTCCAGCCTATAATCGTTACCCTGATTGGGCGCCGGCGGCAATTGACTCTTTCGCTTTCTTACTTGGTCCCGATGCAAATCCTGTCGAATCACGTCTTGCCATACCCATTCGTCCTCTTCCGATACAGGAGCCGTCAAAATGTCGATTATCGTCGTACCGGTCTGAACGCGAAGCACCGCCAATATGTGCCGTTTGGCTTGGACCCAGTCTGCTTTTCCGGCCGCCAACGGGTCGTCTGATATCATCATCACATAAATGTCAGATTACGCGTGCAAGAATGCCTGCAGGGTGCAGTAATTACCTATGACCTTTGCGAATCGATTGCTGAGGGCAAAAGTAACGGGTGCTGTCTGTCCTTCCTGATAGAGGACGTTGGGTACACCATCAAGCTCTTGCAGAATCCCTCGCATTGCGTCACTTTCAGAGACAATCTGAGCAGTCTTCACATCAGTCACGATCGAATGAAGAAGGATAATGAAGTGAACTGACGATTGCGTCTTCCTCTTTCATCAAAGTGCGGTGCATGGCGTAGATCTCTGCTCGGGTCATGGTGATAGGCTTGGGTTCCACGGACTTCTCCACTAGCTCCTGCGTGTTCAAATGGGATTCCACGTCGTCCACACTAGCCACTGCATATATCGAGGAAGATCCATCAATATTGTGACATCGATGTCAGGCCAGGGGAAAGAATTGCTTACAAGTCAAAATCCAGTCACTGAATGCAGGAATTGCATCTTGAATGTACCCCTCAAGGGTCGCAAACATATTGACATCGTATGATGGCACGCGGTACCTACCGGTGGCGATAGCTTCAACCAGCTTGCCAACTTCTTGAAGGTTTTGTCGTGGTAGCGCTGTTACACTTGTTGAAATAATGCCTTGCGACTCGGGCGTACTAGAGGGACGCAAGAATTGGTTAACATGGCGAGTTTGCGCCCACTGCGTATCAATACTTACGTCAATGCAGGAAGAATATAAGGCATGATCAGGCATCGGGCAATAATCGGCGCAAGATCATAGTCGTGCACTGTATACTGCGTGGTCACTTGCAGGGCCAGGAGCAACTCCCTTGCCATGCAACGCAGAGCATATGGTACAGATTCAACGTGGGTATAGAGGGCTTCCAAGACCGAGTTTGTCGATAGCTGTAATTGCACCAGTTCTATGAAATCACCAAGACACGGGTTTAGCGAAGAAGCGACATGCAGGTCAAATGTACTCACGTTGATGGAAGGCGGCACCAGAAGTTGGGTCAATATTGATGGCATAGTTGGCATCTACGTCCCTAGGCTTTGTGCTAACAACGCCAGAGTCACTCTCTTCGTCATTGAGTACTCGATGATATATCTAAGAAACACCACTCTTAGCTGCGTTGAAAAGAACTCGGATTTAGGGGAAAACTTACAGATACTGGATCGATACATAGATCGAGATCCCGGGCGTTAACGATGCTTTCAACGGGTTTGCTAAGGATTGCTTTCAGGGCGCTGCCGTTGTTTGGTCGAATGAAAATCAGGACGACATCGGTCAATGAGAGGTGCATAGAGATAAGCTGTTCCGGTTGTGGCACACAGCGAATTTGCTCGTGAATGGCAAGCTTTTCGATAATGGAAAGTCAGCATAGATATAGATGCCGATAAATATTTCCAAACGAACCTGTAACATCTTCAGCAATAGATATTCCTCCCTTCGACCTTGACCGTAACTGTACAGTGCCAAGATGACGCTTTGAAGGAGTCGCCTGTCTTGCTCACTAGCGTCTGAAGCAGTCTGCAGACGCAGCAGTCTTGCCAAATACTTTGGCTCGGTTTGCAAGATGAAGAACATCCGTTGGTACAATTCGCGGCGATGCCAGAGACTCTTGTCGAGCTGAGCGTCGTGAGAGAAAGGATCCGATCGTGCCATATTGAATGTTTGTTCCTCGGCTCGAGCTTCCGCAGCCGTGTTCAAGCGACCTTTGACACGGACGAGGTCTTCGAAAGATAACCGATTCTGCAGGATCAAAGCGATCTTGTTGTCCAAGTCAAGAACTTGACTTTCCAACAACTGATTCGTTCGAATTCGATCGACTACCTGCTTGCGCATTCGTTCGATCTGGACTTGCTCATTAAAGTCGTTCTCGCTATCGTCCAAAAGATGCATGTAATTTTGAATGGCGGCGATGTCGACGTGTTGGCCAGTGACGATCTTTCGATACTTTTCTCGCTGTTTTCGACCGCGCCACAATGCTTGCACCTTGATAATGCTGTGCATGTTGGAGTAGATATAGTCCAGCCGACTCCATAGCCGCCGCCTGGCCATCTGACCTCGAAGAAGTTGTTGCAGGAAGGTGATTCCAGCTTGAGTTTCGTCTTCTTTCAGATAGTTTAACCAGTCATGGTACTCTCTCCTGGCTAGTACACCTCTAGACAAGGCTTGGAATCCTACGACATCGGGGGCTACAAAGTCCAGGCGCTTCTTTTGTTCCGTGGTACTTTTCTTTGCCAATCGAGATCGCAAGAGCGCTTGTAGACCACCGATACTGCTTGTGACCTCGACCTTTCGGAAAACCTTTTGCATGCCTTTATAGGATTGTCTAGCGAGTCGAGCACGAGATAAAGCTTGAAGAGAAATAACAGCAGCGGAGGCGACACCGAGTTCCTGCTTTACGCTTTCGCGTCTTCTGCGGACCAGCGCGCCTCGAGCCTGGGACTGAATGGCAATGACAGTGCTGGCTCCTTGATCCAGGGTCTGCACCTGAGTGCGAAGCTTTTTACGTAGTAGTACGCCTCGAATTTGATCTTGAAGGGTCGAGTATGTTCCCGTGGACTCTATTGTCAGGATAGCTTGATGTTTCAAAGCGTAACGTTGGCGTGCAAGCGATCCACGAGCAAGAGCTTGGAATACTGTCAAGGATTGCTGAACAGAAGATGTCTGTAAATGCGTCGCCTGGTGCCTTTGGAATGTCCGCCCGAGGTGACCGCGGGACTGAGCCTGAAGTTTCGTCACAAAGGACGATGCCTGCAGATGGGTCTGTCGGTTCTGTCGCATTCGAACTCGTGCTAGGCTAGCTCGAGCGCATGCTTGAATGGGAATAACCGTGGTACTAGCCTGATGCACCGCTTCGATCTTCCTGCGCCACGTTTGTCGCGCGAGCACACCTCTGGCTGCTGCCTGTAGCGACTCGGCCATCCCATTGAGATTGGATCGTTCTTCCAGTTCATCGCAGAGCTTAAGCCGGGTAAGCGCGCCTCTAGCACGGGACTGGAAACGCAAGACGGAGGGTTCTGCAAGATGCAGCATGCTTTGTGTTCGTGACACATCCTGCCTGAAGTGGAATCCTCGGAGAAGCGCCTGGAATTGCACAATACTCGGTTCGCACTCGAGCAACATGCGATCTCGCGCTGCAATGGAAGAGAGTCATCAATATCAGAAAGTGAAGCTTCAGACGTAAGCGACCCACCTTCCTCCTCGGTTTCCTGTTCCTCCTCGGGTTCCATGTTGCACTCTTTCGCCAGTGCTGTGCCTACGGAACTAAAGTTGGGCATGGCTACGCCTTGCAAGCCCCGTTGCGCCTCGGCCAGTTGCTCATCTGCGCATTCGAAAAAGGTCATTCAAGCTCAGTATAGGCCGCAGAAGAAAAGCGAACCGTACATACCAGAAAAGTCGAATTGTCCTACGAGATTTCCAATTTTGTCAGCTTTTCCCAGTCTTGCGAGTAAATGACTGGTAGGACAGGGTATACAGAGTCGAGCTGGTCAGTATTCGGAAGCCTGAGGATGAGCAAACGATCCTAGCTTACCTCAGTACGTGAATGCAATAAATTACCTTTGGCATGTTCTTCTTATCGTAGAGATCCGTCAACTCGAATATAAAAGTCTGTCGGCGGCAAGAGACGTTAGTACAGCGGAGCAACGACGATGGCCGTTCCTGCGGACTCACCTCGGGCATCCCAATACTCCTCACGAAATTCAAAAAGTAGTTGATGTTGTCAGACTGTCTAAACCTGTGCTTTTTGTCCTACGAAACGCGTCCCCTAGCACTATCAGCAACTCTCCCGCTGAATCGAGTCCACGCGTAACTCACCTCCCAAATAGTCTTCACCACTTGTTCACCCTCATACACCCTCACCAACTTGGCCAACGCAACACCATCCCTCATCTCCTCCTCCATCTCCACCACACCCCATCCCAACTCTTCTCCGAGGCAGCCTTCGATCCACTGCTGCGCCTCACCAACATGACAAAGATACTCGTACGCGACCAACGCCTTTCTCTGCTTGTCCATCCAATTTGTGTTCAAGCGTTTCGAGGGCAACGGCGCAGGTGCCAGGTTTGCAGAGGACGAGGAAAGGGGTAGGCCACGGGACAAACGAAGTCGTGATCCGTATCCCATGACACTGCTCGTACTATCCTGTCGCCGAACCAGTCCGGGACGCGGACTTAGTGGAGCTTCAACGGCTTTCCCAGTCAGCCCTGCCATTCCTCTTCCATCCGGCACGACCTTTTTGATCGGAGAAGCGGGCACCATGGGGCCATTAACAGTCCTTCGAGGATCATTACCGCGTGATGATCTGTCCCGCCACGAAGGTCTTGTCGAGTTGTCCGCTTCTACGACGAGTACGGGTCGAGTTCCCGCGCCACCGTCCGGCCGAACAGGGTCCCGTCCCGACCCTACTGCGTCCGTTTGTTCCCGCTCAAGAGACAGAGACTTTCTGATCAACCCTTGCCTGATTTCTTCGACACGGGATGGACGTGCGTTGGGGCGCATAGGTGCCGGTGGTACCAGAGGCTCGGCAGGGCGGACGGCACGAGAGAATAAAAGCGCCGGAACGGCCTTATTCCCCCCATCTTCCGCTTCCTGTATATCAACGACGCCATGCTTACGTTCCAAAGTATCATCCACCATCTTTCTCTGAGCGGAAACGACCCGCGGCATATGCTTCCCCAACACCCGGCCATCCGTCTTGCCAATCGAAACGATCCGTTGTCCGCTCGGCTGTCCAGCGGCTCTTGCAACGGCGGTGGCCGGGACAGTTAAGCGAGAGGAAGACGGACGACCGAGTCCCAGGGATGTTTGTTTCGTGGTAGTAGTTGTCGTTGCACCCGGAAGCACGGACAGAGCATTCGGTACAAGCGTCTTCCGCTGCAGAGGAGCAACACCAACATACTGATCATGAATACCCAGCTTGGACATCGTCTCCTCAATCGCCTTGCCCTTGCCTCTTGACAACTCGAGACCCTTGGCAGACGACGGCGGCTGCTGCTGACGTTTCAGCTCCGAGGTCACTATATCCGAGGGTGGGAGGATAACGGTCCTAAATGCCGATCCAGAGACCTTACGACGTCCTCCGACGGGGGCTACCGACAGCGAATTCGTCGGCGTTGTCGGGAACTTGGTATGATCCGTCTCTTTCTGTAAACTGGGAGAAGCGGACATTGTGGGGATTCCCGACCGCTTCCGTTCCATCGATACGGGAATCGCGCCGTAGGTCGGCGTACATGGGATCTCGACTTCCTCCTGCTCCTCCTACCACGATAAATCAAAGCACACCATCAGCGTCATCCCACCATTCCCGCAACCAAGCACAGGTAACAGTCCATTCCAACAACCAACCAACCAACCAACTCACCTCTGTAAAAACACCCAACCCCGTCGTCGCCTTCCTTCGCTCCCGCTCCCGTTCCCGACCGACCGTCCACCCCTTGACAGGGTTCGGATTCGGGTAATACGGTTCCCCTAATAACGGGTTCGACATGCGTTTCCTGATCATCGTCCTACCACTCACTGCTGCTGCAACTCCCGCTGGAGCAGCAGAGAAGGTGGAGGCGGAGGAGGACGAAGGGAAAAGTCCTAGAGGATCTTCGTCTTCCGGGTCGGAGAGGGACGGGGAGAATGGTCCGACGGCAGCACGACGGGAGGCGGACAGGTCGTCCTCCAGATCCGGGGCGAGGTGGTGTAGGAACCGCGGGGGGCTGTATTCCGTGTCCTGTTCCTGGTCCTGTTCCAGGGATGGAGATGTAGGAGGCGACAAGTGCGCGCTTGGTCCGTGTTTATCGTCGTCGTCGTCGTTCCCAGTGAGGCTATCTAGAGCCTCTTGTATTTTTAAAGCTCTACTAGTACTCGATACGTCTGTTCATACATAAACGAGGCCCGAGCGACGGTCAACGATGAGATGCGTAAACACGCAGCGCACGGGTTTATGGAATACTGGATACTGGGAAAAGGAAACAGGGAAGAAAAGGAAAAAACGTACCTTGTTTCTCTCCCCGCTCATCATCAAACGCATAAACACTCCTCCTCAGCCCACTACCTCCACCCAGAAGCACGCTCGACCTCGCAGCATCCATCTTCCTCGCCATATACTCGCTACGGTATTTCCTCCCTCCTCCTGCTGGTTTGTCTTGTTGCTCTGCCGGAAGTAGCGCAGTAGTGGAGCCGGACGAGCCTGTATCCTGTGGCAAGAGCATAGATATCGGACGATCCAGTCCTGCTGCGGTTCTTGATGTGCGGTTTGAGAGGGAAGAAGAGGACGGGCTGGCGATTAGCGGTGAGATCGGTGGTAACACCGTGACGGCGGCGGCGGCGGCGGTCGTGCTTGATAATCTTGTTGCGGTTGCAGATGCCGTGAATGCTGATGCTTGACCACCAGCACCCATCTGTTGTTCATCACGTACCCGTTCCTCCCATTTCCCTCGGACGCCATCAACGGAACTGATAGAGTTGGCGTTACGGACGGGGTGATGATGCCTGCCGGAAAGAGACGCAGTAGGCGAGTTGTTGCCTGGTGTTGTGCTCGGGCTTGATGGACCGGGTGGCGTATCCCGCAGTAGTCGGGACTGGTAGGAGAATACCATTGGTGCAATCTCTTGAGACTCAAAGCCAGCCGGGAAGATGTTCTATTGTCTCCTATTCAGCTTGCTATTCTTTGATGGATGGATGGATGGGATACTCCTGTCTCGCGCCTCGATCACCCCTTTCCTTTGACGAGTTGAAATGCGAAACAGGGTAGAACCTCGTTCAACTATGCGCGCGCTCCTGCTTCCCCGGCACGTGACTACAGATATTACCTAAGCAGACTCCAGGGAGCTGACCGTTGTTTCAATAATATAATAGTGTCTTGGGCTTACATTCAACCGGACCGTGTCACTGTTGGCAAAGTCACCTTCGATACCTCGACCGACCGGATCAAACACGGAAAATGCCCGTACCAGTTACAAAATCAGCAATGTTGTCAGTAGACGAGATACTGCGCACCGCTATGAGGGAGCATCCAGAGGCGGCAACGAGAGGGGAGGGGAGGCGGGTGGTGGAAGAGGTGAGGCGGGTGTTGGGGAGGGGTCCGATGAGGGTGAGTACGCGATCGGGCGGAGCGAGAATCGGTTTTCCCGAGCGAAGCGAGAATCACTCTTCCCGAGCGGAGCGAGAATCAGTCTTCCCCGAGCGCAGCGAGAATCAGTGCCTTTGTCTCCTCGAGAGCGGCGTAGGCCGCTCGAGACTCTTGCTCTTGGCTTTGCCCGAGGCCGCCACCGCGCGGCCGAGAATCAGTCGAGCGCAGCGAGAATCACTCTTCCCGAGCGCAGCGAGAAGCAGCACTCCCGAGCGAAGCGAGAATCAGTCTTCCCGAGCGAAGCGAGGATCAGTGCCTTTGCCTGCCCGAGAGCGGCGTAGGCCGCTCGAGACTCTTGCTTTTGGCTTCACCGAGACCGCCACCGCGCGGCCGAGAATCAGTCGAGCGCAGCGAGAATCAGCACTCCCGAGCGAAGCGAGAATCAGTCTTCCCGAGCGAAGCGAGGATCAGTGCCTTTGCCTGCCCGAGAGCGGCGTAGGCCGCTCGAGACTCTCGCTGTTGGCTTCGCCCGAGGCCGCCACCGAGCGGCCGAGCATCAGTCTTTCCGAGCGGAGCGAGAATCCTTCTTACTCGAGCGTAGCGAGAATCAGTGCATTGCGCCGCAGGCTACCAGTCCACAGGATTCTCTCCGAGGCCGCTGTAGGGCAGTCGAGAGTATGGCTTTTGGCTTCATCGAGACCGCCACCGCGCGGTCGAGAACCAAGTGCCTTCCAGCCGAGAATTCCTCACTTCTGCCCTCGAGGGTGGCGTAGGCCGCCCGAACCTAATTGCCTCCAAACGAGCGCGAGTCAGAATCACTCTTTTTGATCCTCCAAGGGCGGCGCAGGGCGCTCGAGTCCCGGTGTATCACGTCTCTCTTAACCTCGAGGCCAACACACACGGTGGCGGACAATTTTCGGTTCCTTGGCTTCACCAAGACAGTCGCCGCGCGGGTCGAGCTTCAGTGTATCCTGTCTCCCTCGACACTACCGAAGAGCGGCCAAGCACGAAGCGTAGGGTCGCGGTCAAGGAAAAATACGGCTGCCTCCTGTACCAGATTTTTCGTGTTTTTTTCTAGCCGAGGTGGCGTCCGCCTGCGTGAAGGCATCGGTTATACTCCGCGAGCGCACCGAGAGCGAGGCATCAGTGCTTTCAATTGTGGCAGGAAGACGGCGTACGGCGTACGACATGCGCGCGACATCCAGAGCCTGGATCTGCGTTGGCAACCGTCGCTGCAGAGCGCTTTCAAGGCTACTTGCCTGTATCGAAAACGCCAGGCGATCTTTGGCAGTCCTCAGAGCGCCGATCAAGAGCACGGGAAAGCCGGAGGATGATATGCGCCATCTCTTCCCAGAAAGGGATCGTCACCGGGAAGTCTGCGTCTTGATTTTCGCCTCACAAGCACGCAAGCGCAACTTTCAGCACCCTTCTCGACTACAGCCTGACAAACTCCTCTTTCCTCCCTAGACACCCGTGTACGACCCACAAACCACGGCGCAACTCTCGGTATGTCGTTTCCGGTGCATGCTGCAAGATACTGGATACCCTCTGGAAGTCTACCTCCCGCCAGCTGCGGGGACCGACGATGGAGATGTCGAGGAAGACGGTGTGGATAGGGATGGGGAAAACATGGATTGGAGTAGGTTGAAAGAACGTTGGGTTGGTTGGGCGGTAGAGTGCGTCGACTCGTCTTAGTTTCACCCTTGAGGAGACTAACGCGCCCCGCTCGCTCTGATAGAGTACCAGGAGAACAACCATGGATCAAGCAGATCCTCGATACAACGCCGCTCGAGCAGGGTATCGCTGCGCAGATGGAGGATCTGGATCTCGCTCGTCGTCATTCCCCGTCATCAACATCAACCTCGTCACCCACCGATCTGCCGCAAGCTGTCCATGGGAAATGGCCATTACCGGGCGCCAAGGGTAGCTACGCTGGTGCATTGATCAAGGTACGCTCCAACTCTTCCTCCGAACCAAGCCTCCAACCTGATTTCCTCGGTTTGCATCGACTAGATCTACGACCCAAACATCGCTTTCCGCCCCGGAACAGCATACGAATTCATCGGGATCCTTTCCCGCTCCCGCCTCCCCGCCTCATCGGATGACTTTCTGCCCCCGTCAATAGCTCAAGACTCGGATGAAAACAAAGAGGATGTTCTTGTGCCCGCTATTCACGTGCTGACCGAGCCGTATGAAGTGTACCCCTTAAAAGAAGCTACGCTTGCCAGCGTGGATGCGAATGTCGGAGTGTCAGCAGGGAGGGAAGAGGTGATTGAATACCTTGCTGGACTTTTACCACGTGGTGAATCCTCGGAGCTGGATCGAACGGCCGCAGAGGTACTGCTACTCGCGCTCATTTCCCGCGTCACGTCAAAGGCACCAGGATCAGTACCCCTCGGCACACTCACACTCGATCTACTCCTCCCACGTGGTTCGACGTCGGACGAGGGCGCAGCATTCCGACGTCTTGTCGCAGGGATACAACGTGTCATGCCACTTGTCGTCGATGTGGAACTAAGCCTCCAGTTGTTATCGCAGCATGCGTTTTACCCAATCAGCAGCCACGTCGCGGCGTCTGCCTCAACCGGGGACTCACTGCAAGCGGGGTTGTTACAGCTTGCGCCTGGGACAGCGGTGCTTGTCAACGAGGATACACTGCAGGGTGGCGATTTGCAGGATAGGGGGGTGAGGAACCTAAAGGCGCTTGCGGATACGGTCAGGACGCAGAAACTCAGGTACGAGTTTCCGTATGTCAGCGAGGAGTTTGGGATGGAGACGGATTTGGCGTTCGTGGTGATGGGACAGGGCAAGAGTTTGCTGCCGGTGAGTAGAATGACGTGGCGCGCTTCCACCCCATGTTGTCTGACAAAGGAACACGCTTGTTAGGTTGATCTCCATATGCCGCTCCTGAAACCGGATGATGCCGCTCACCCAGGCCCATCTACTGCGCCCAACTATCTCGGGATCGCTACATACCTCGTTCATTCCCGCGCCGCGTCATCCAAGCTCGAGATTCCGGCCAACGTTGCCGAATTCATACAAGCCGAGTTTATCCGTCTGAGAAAGGAGGGTCATGGAGTGGATGCCAAGGGCGAAAAGATCCCTGTGGGAGAGGCAGATCTGCGTAATTGGATGAGGATGGGCAGGTGAGTGTTGCGCACGCATCATGCATGCCTGTTTCCCCAGCTAATGGCACACGTGTGGTACCATAGGTTGCTTGCTTTGATGTACCCAGAGACGACGTTCAACCAGGAAGTATGGAAGCGGGTCTTGGAGCTGGATCTGGAGAGGAAGATGAGGATGGCCGCTAGATAGGGATGTGGAGCTGCGTGACTATTCATATATCCTCAATCTCCGTCGCTGAGGTGCCGCCGGACGCATTAGGCACGGTATCGGTTCAAGAAAAGAATGGCAAGGCATCAGCAGATTATTGCGCCCATTTTTGACATCGATCTTTGGTCTGCTGGGCCGTTCGACAAGTGACACAGTCCCCACCGCCCCACGATGCTATGTACTTTTCTGACTTTCTGCAGAAGAGCTCGGGGAAGCTACCAGTGACAAGGGTGGCAGTACAAGTCTCGGGAAGGGCGGAGGGATCGTTGACAGTTATGTTTGACATGCATGTTCCCCCTCTTATGGATGTCTCTTGCATAGGACGGAAGTAGACGGGCAAACGTTGATACTACTGTCATGTCGATACGATTGTAGATATGATGCCGAGTCGATGCCGACAATAAGCTACAAGCTTTTCCCGCGACACAGGATATGGATCCCTCGAGCCAAGTTAAAGTAGAATACTAGTGTATCCATCTACCACTGCCAAGAGGTCACATACCCATCTAACGCCGATGTCGGTCCACCCTATCAGATAAGATTCGCTGCAACAAGCCTCCAATGTGTCAGCATCCGCGCGCCTATTATTCTGGGTGCCTGCTCCTTCTTGGTCTGTATTATGTGTCTTTGGTCTTTGGGGAATAAACCCCATGTGCACGAGGTCCTTTTAGGCAAGCGAAGACTGCCAAGCAGGTATTAATGCTTGAAGAGCAACTGAAGAGGAAGAAACCCAAGAGTGAGCGTGAATGAACTGCTTCTGCGTTACTCATATCGAATGGAGAACGAGCCGTCGTCAGCACGTATGTCTTCGGGGTTTTCCCTCACTGCATGGAGAAGTTTCGTGCAGAGCCAAACTCTCGCTCGACAGCTTCACACCAAGATGCCAAGCACCCAGGCCAAGCAGATAGTCTGGCACGGATTCTCAATCTTATCTGATAGCGAAACGGTTTCTCCCGAAGCGTTCGGCTTGAAAAAGAGGGTTCGCATTTCGGCTCAGGCGTCGACATCACTTTGGGAGCCACTGAGAAGAGCATTGCAGGGGGGCCAAGGGAGTGAAGGGGATATAAGGGGTGAGTACGGCGCTGCAAAACCTAATTCCC
This sequence comes from Naganishia friedmannii, assembly GCA_030039255.1. Lineage (NCBI taxonomy): Eukaryota > Fungi > Basidiomycota > Tremellomycetes > Filobasidiales > Filobasidiaceae > Naganishia > Naganishia friedmannii. The sequence continues at coordinate 173,666 of JASBWT010000031.1, forward strand.
CCTGATTCTGCTTTGCATCGTGCACCATATCGCACAGAACCTTCAAACGCTTTGATAGTCTCAACATCGACTGTTCGCCATGTTCGCCAGTACCGCCCTCGCCGCCTTTGTTGTTGTCCTTTCCCTTCCACACGCCCAGGCTCTCACTCTTCATGCCCGACAGTCGGACGGTGGTGCAGGTTTGACCTCTCCAGGTGCCGTAGGCTTTGACTATCCTCCCATCCGTGGATGGTCTTTGGATGCCGGAAGGAAGCCCATCTGCGGTGGATTCGACTTGCACGCGCGAACGGACTTCCCCAGCAGTACGTCAAGCCTCCTCGCAGCATCTGCTTGCCAGAGTGCAAAGACTGATTACTGATCCCTCCCCTCTTAGCCGGCGGACCATTGGCGCTCGTACAGCAACGAGATGGGTACGATGTTCAGCTCTCGTACTCGTCGGATCCCAGTAAGTGTCACCATCTGTCCACATCTTGCCCGCCCATATTGACACGATGTGATGCACCTAGATCCAACCGAGCTATCGCACTTTACACCCATGTTTACAAACCATACCCACCTATTGCCCGGAACTGCCTGTTACACTGCACCTAACTTTGATGTTGGGGATGATATTACGTTCATGTTGACCTATCAGGTACGATACCGTCTCGTCTCTGCCCTTCTCTCACCCTCTGCACATACTCAAGTTGCACTCTTTGATATCTGCAGACGGGCAGGAACAACGCTACCTTCTGGCAGTGCGCCGACGTCAAGATCGTCGAAGCAAGCGCCTGGAAAGCGTTTGACACCTATACGTGCGAGAACGTGACTACTAGTACCCGAACCCGAGGCGGGAACAGCACATCTTCGGCTGTGTCTGGTAGCTCGAGTGCGACTGCTATCAGTGGCGGGAGTGGAACGGGCGTTCTGTCTTCGTCTTCCAAGCTTTCTGCAGTAAGTCCAGTCGGTCGGTTGTTCCCGCATGCTAAAGTCGTGTCACTGACAACTACGCTGCACAACAGGCCGAAGCAGGAGGAATTGGTGCAGGTGTCACTATCTGCGCAGTACTTCTCCTACTGGCTGCGCTGTACTTCACCAAGCTTGTTCACTTCGGAAAGGCCAACCCGGAAAAGTACATGTGGCGCACGGACACGAACGGTTCGATCCCCTTGAAGCCTGCGACTGGTACTCATCACTAGTCATCGAAGAAGCGACTGCAAGTGCAGATGGAACGATTCAAAGCTCAGTGAGGCGCAGCTGAACACAACTCTTAGTCTCTTCTCAGAATTATCTGTACCGGCCTGGTAGTCGTCATGTCATACAATTTTTATCTCGCAAAATCAATGCCAGTCGCTATATTCTCGCGACCTTACGCTCCCGGGATCTCTCGTTTGTTCTAGTTACGACTTGGCCACCCTCCCCTTGCGCTCGTGCTCAGTCTCCGCACGCCCGCATGATACTTTGCGGACTCGTTACCGCCACCCACTTCCCTGCCCGCCTAACACCCGACCCGTGCTGAACAACGTCCACCCCATCCTCTCGTTGCCATGTAGCTCATCGCAATCCACCTCAATTTTGCGGTCTATTTCTAGCGAAAGGTCTCTTACCGAATACTCTTTGACGTCTCCTCCTGGTCGCAGACGTTCAGTGCTTGTTATTGTATTTTCATATCAATCTGTGCCGGTTTGATGGTCAAGTCGTGACTTGTCAGCATATCCCGTGGGACAATCCAGGCGGGCTGATATATTGGCCCTTGCAGTCACTTCCTTTCGAGCATCTATCCTATATAGGTTACAACTTGGCCCCTTCACGTTCGGCTTTCGCACGCATAATACTTTGCTGGCTCATACTAGCCACACACTTCCCGTCCTTATCCCACACCCGTCCCGTACTGAAGGTCCGTCCCATCCCTGCATTTTCCGTATGCTGTTCATGCAAGAGCCACTCGTTGGGGTTGGGTGGTGAGAAGAAACGAAGGGAGAATTCGAGCGTCGAGACTGCTGAAACGGCGTCGAAGAATCTATGTGCTGCACGTAGATGCAAAGTGGGTCAGTGAATATCATCGCAGAGGTGGCGTACGGCTTACTGAATGTGAGTGGAAGAAAGGCGAGTGCAGAGTCCATGAGGAAGCTGGCGGGTAAGAAAAAACCATCAGTTTTGTGCGCAGGGCACATAGGCAACGAATGTACTCACGCAACGGCAGCAGCTCGCTCTCCGGGGGTCGTCAACATCCCCCCACCTCCTTTCACCTCCTTTATCCTCCACCAATGGGCGTTTGTCCTCTGCTGAAGCGGTAAATCATCCTGGCTGGTCCTGACGGCCGAGTTCAAACCAAGAGCTTTAGCCACGCCCATACTTTCAGGAATTGGTTTCATGTCGAGGTACCGGAAGAACAAGGGGAAGACGTGGTGGAATTGTTTCGAAATGGCGGAGGTTTGGTTCTCTGTAAGGTACTGATCTTGGCTGATAAGAGCGTCTGGGTCGTCACAACATGATTCTGGATGGAGAGGTCGCTTGGAATATGTCATCCCCGAGAGAACGGATGTTGCGGGCTCTCGAACGTGAAAATCGACAAGCTGGATCATCGTTCGCCGTCGGCTTGTCGTACCGCTACCGTTACCATCAGGGAACTCCTGCCACACTTCAACCTTTCTTGTCGCAAAACTTTTGGTCGTCCTAATGTCTTCCACGGTGAACCGGAGTTTTGTCTTTGTGCTCGTTGGTCCGAGAAATGTGCCCAGGACAGAATACACGTCGTAGATCCGCCCGGCGTCGTTGGTTGGAAGACTGGCGAACGCTGCGGACACGCATAAGGCTAGCACACAACCCCCATATCTACCAAAACCCCTAAGTTAGTATACTTGCGGGCGGAGTAAAGTGAGCTCACGAGATGGCCGAGACGTTGCCCATCGATTCACAACAATATCTGAGAAACAGGACGAATATCAAATGAGTGTCTGCTTGCTCCTGAGGAATCGTTGGATATTGCAGCATGAGAATCATAGTACTCACACGCTTTCCCACTCATTCGGCCCAACAGGGACGACCTGCAGGAATTGCTTGAGCGTTGGCGCTTTGCCGTTGTCTTTGGTTGTCATGTTGGTGGGATACGAGTAAGCAATAGCAGAATGCAAAGGGAGATGAGGATGGTGGGAAGGTAAACCGCCAGAATATATAAACACCTTTCTTCAACTTTCGATTCTCTTGCCGGCTCGGAGTTGCCCGATATAGCCGGTAGTTACAAACAAGTACCTTTCTGATCAGCTCTTCCTCATACGTCTTATCATAGGTGTTATATATATATACAACTCCTTCTCTCCTTGTCTTGTACAACAATGACACCACAGATGATGCTGCCATTGCGTACTCTGATGCGGTGTGATCTCGCACACACCTGTCCCGTGTGTCATATGGCAATTAATGAGCGTTTATCTGCACAACCGAAAGGAACGGAGTGTGCTGCATATTTCTACTCGTGGTAGAAACTGTCGTATGTATGTAAATGTGAATGTGTGTTTGTCGCTGGTGGTTGTGTATGAATGCACTTGGTTCCTTCTCCAAGAGCGAGCTTGATTCGGGTCTCCCTCGCCGAACATGCTCGATTCCGATAACATCATCATTGTCGTTGGTTCAGCGTCACCGCTCTCCTATTAATTCGTGTCCATTTCCACTCGGACACCATCCGTACGCCATGGAGGAGGAGTAACTAGTTTCCGTTCCCGTTTCCATTTCCATGACTTGCATGTCCATTTGACGACGACGATACGCCATTCCCGTTCGAACCCTGCCACAAGCCGTAGTTCGTGCCCGGATTTGTTTGCCAGAGTCGGATCGTTCCTACACATCGCAACACACTCGCGCCTATCAGTAACACGATCCAAGTTGGCGTTACGAAGGCGGACTGACCGTCTTCACTCCCACTCGCGTAAACTTCCCCGTCTGGACTGTAGCTGACGCAATGAACGGGCCCATGATGCCCCTTGTAGACCTCGGTCTCCTTGCCGCTGTCCAAGTCGTATACGCGGACCCAGGGATCCGAGGTGGAGCCGACGACGAATCGGTCCCGGTTGATCGGATGAAGGGAGGCGGAGGAGACGGTGTGTGGGAGGGGTATTGATACGGGTGGGTGTTGTCTGTCATTTGTTCCTATGTATCAGTAAAATGAAAGAGCAAGAATGCGTCGGCGCAAACGTACCCCATGATATCCAGGAAATGCACAGTTTTCCCGCTCGTAACGGACAGTGTCCCACCGCCGTGCACCATCTCCATCGCATTCACCGGCTCACCCATGTCGAAACTACTCGTCTGCTCCAACGTTCGTAAATCCCACCACCTAACCAACCCGTCTTCAGAAGCGCTGATACCGACGACACCGCCTTGCCCCTCGTCCCAGACGAGTGAGCGAACGGTCCCGCGGCATGAATTACCATCGGCGTAGTTTCCGAGAATGAGCGGTTGCGCGTCGGGCCGTCCCAGGTCGAATAATCGGATTTTCTTTTCGTTGCCGCCCTGTCTCGCCGCAACGTGTAAGGTTTGTGAAAACTTTAGCGATAGTCAGAGGCAGGACATACAGTCAACAGGTACTGAGGCTGCTGTTGCGGACTCAGCGCTACACTCCGGACGATATGAGAATGCGAGAATGTGTTTAAACATTCACCAGTGTACGTATCCCAGACTTTGCTACACAAATGCATAAAGTAGGAAACGACGGAGACAAGTGAGCCGGAGGTCGCTATGGCATCGTATCGAGGAAATGAAACGTACGCTGAGAAATCTGCACTGCCCGTTGCTGCTTTCGAGGTATCTAGCGAGAGTTTGCTCGACCACACGGCGCCTTTATGACCTGTAAGAACGGTGGAAGAAAGGCGAGATTAGCTGGCTTTGGTAGCAGAGAAAAAAGGTTAAGCCGACGCGAGAGGAATGAAACGGATACTTGCCGAGAAAGGTGCCGATCCAATCTCCAGTCCAATTCCGTAACATTGGATTGCCATCCTTGCACGCCGATATCAGGAGGTACGAATTGTCTGGCAATCTACACAGGGGAGAGAGCGATTAGTTCGGGAAGCTGCAAGGGTTGCACAGCTTTTATGCTACTAACTGATTTGAGAATTGTAGGTGGGTGACGGGACGTGTATGGCCTCCGCATAGCAATGGCTGCATTTTTGCGCTCATTGTGGGTGGATGAGCGATGGAGAGGAAGGCGGATGCGAGGTAGAAGGTGTGGCTTAGGTTCTAACACCTTGACAACTCGAGTATAGCAAGCTAAGGAGGAGGACAAGAAGCAACCCTACAGATCACTCCAGGGAAGATTACAGCGCGACCAAGCCCACTCTGAGCAAAAGTCACGTGACATGCCTGATTTCTGAAATTCAAGCGTTCAACCATGCTTGTCGACTTATTTCCGTTTCTCCCTACCTAGACCTATCCCCAGTATACCTGCCTCTCCCCTTCCAAGCTTTGTGACATTTCATCATGGCCGTAGAAGATAAACAGAATCTCGGTATGCCATCCGCCTCTGCCGCTGCAGGCGCCACGAAAAAGAGAAAGAGAAAGCATTCGACAAACAAGCCGTCCAGTGGCGATCAAGGAGATGTTACCGTCGAGGATGCCCAGGAGGAAAAGGAACCAGCTGGAACTGTAGCTTCGACATCCAAAGTTACTCTGGATGCACCGACACCCGCACCTGCTGCCCCTCCCGCTGCCGTCGCAGCATCTACCACCACCACCACCGCCGCCGCCGCCGTCAGACAGCCATTCTCCGCGCTCAACTTGTCGGGACCAACACAAGCCGCACTCGATCGAATGGGATTCTCAGCAATGACTGAAGTACAGGAAAGAACGATTCCGCCGTTGTTGGCCGGGAGGGATGTTTTGGGTGCTGCCAGGACGGGAAGCGGGAAAACGTTGGCGTTTTTGATACCGAGTATCGAGTTACTGAGTTCATTAAAGTTCAAGCCGGCGAATGGTGCGTCTTCTTGTCTTGTCTTCGACTTTAATGTCTGGGCTAAGCGCGGCTGTTGAAAATGACAGGAACGGGTGTGATGATCTTGACGCCAACAAGAGAACTCGCGCTCCAGATCTACGGTGTCGCCAAAGACTTTATGGAATCGCATTCACAGACGTACGGAATCCTGATGGGTGGCGCGAATAGGAAAGCCGAGGCAGACAAGTTGGTCAAAGGTGTGAACTTGATCGTTGCAACACCCGGTCGATTGTTGGATCATCTGCGTGTGAGTTCATCGCCTGTCTGCGGGGAGTGGATGGGTTCTGATGCTACGATCTTGACTCCGGCAGAACACCAAAGGATTTGTGTTCAAGAACTTGAAGGCGTTGATCATCGATGAAGCCGATAGAATTCTCGAAGTCGGGTTCGAGGAGGAAATGAAGGCAATCATCGCATTGCTGCCAAAAGGTGGGTTCCAGGCCATCACTACACCTACTACTCGTTGGCTAAACTCAGCTTCCCTCATCAGAAAACCGTCAATCAATGCTCTTCTCCGCAACGCAGACCACCAAAGTCGCAGATCTTGCGCGGATCTCCCTCCGACCGGGCCCGCTATACATCAATGTCGACCAGGACAAGTCGGCATCCACCGCAGAGTACCTCGAGCAAGGGTACACCGTGTGCGAATCCGATAAACGGTTCTTGTTGCTGTTTACGTTTTTGAAGCGGCATGCAAAGAAGAAGATTATCGTCTTCTTTTCCAGCTGCAATTCCGTAAAGTATTACTCCGAGTTGTTGAATTACATCGATGTGCCGGTGCTTGATCTGCATGTGAGTTACCGCACTCTTGAACCTTTTCCTTGCGCTTTGCACTGACTCTACCGTGACTTGCAGGGCAAACAAAAACAGCAAAAACGAACCAACACATTCTTTGAATTCTGCAACGCTCCCACAGGCCACCTTCTATGCACAGACGTTGCCGCACGAGGTCTCGATATCCCCAAAGTCGACTGGATCATCCAATTCGACCCGCCTGATGATCCGCGAGACTATATCCACCGAGTGGGACGAACAGCACGGGCAGGGAAATCAGGCAAGAGCTTGTTGTTCTTGCTTCCAAGTGAACAAGGATTCTTGCAATTCTTAGCGGCCGCCAAGGTTCCGTTGAACAAGTATGAGATCAAGCCGGATATGATCGCCAACGTGCAGGACCAGGTAAGTCATGGTCCTCTAGGGTTGCCGGGGCCGCGCGCGGTACTAACGATAAACTTGCGTATCTGACAGCTCGAGAAACTCATTTCGAAAAACTACTACCTGCATCAATCTGCAAAGGACGGATACCGGTCGTACCTCCAAGCGTACGCTTCCTACTCGCTGAAAAAGATTTTCGATATCAACAAGCTGGACCTACGAAAGGTCGGCAAAGCATACGGGTTTGCCATCCCGCCAAAGGTATGTGACCTTTTTTCTTCTTGCGCTACCTGGGTTGTATGCTTATTACCTGCTTGCTGGCGTAGGTTAACATCTCGGTCGGAACATCACTCAAGGCGGGCAAACGTGCGCGTCACGGTGGAGATGATGATGAATCCGAAGAGGAGCCAGAGGAGGAGAGCGAAGTGGCGAGTAAGAAGGCGTACTACCGCTCCTCGCATCAGCGCAAGAAGACGGCCGGTGCAGGTCGTCGTTGAGAGATTAGCTAGATCGTTTCTTGTATTCTGCGAGGTTTTGGTTCAATATAGTCTATGTGGATGAATAGTATTGCCCTGGGCATCTTTTATACATCATGATAACCTCCATACAGCGCGGCACAATCCCGTCATCTATTCAGCCAGCGTCTTGAACTTTTCGATCGCCTGTCGCAAGGTCTCAACCTCGGCTTCAATCTCCCGCATCTGTTAGAACAAATGTGTTAGCCGGATGTCAGGCTGTGCGAGAGGTACCCTGAACTTGCCTTTTCGGCATTCTTCGCTCTCACTTCTGCCGGAATAGCAGTCTCGTAATTTGCCTGGCTTGCTAGCTTTTCCAGCTTGTCTTTGCCTTGAACAGCTGCCGCGCTCTTCTTCTCCAGCTTGGCAATCTCGTCGGCGGCATCGACCTTGCCCTTGACGATGACATGCACAGCGACGTTGATGGCCACGGGTTCGGTGCCGCATCCAGCGGGGACTTCGGAGGCACTGCGCAAGACCTTGATGTCACGCGCACCCTTGACCAAGGATGAAATAATGGGAATCTGCGAGCTGATCATTTCAGCGGTCGTTTCGTCATCGACCTGGAGAAGGACTGGAACGCGGAAACCATCAGCTGCGGAATGAATACTAAACGCAGCAAGACACTCACTATCGTGACGTTCTTCCGGAGTCTTCCCATTCGTTGGCAGTCCGTAACTGGAGATGATAGATCGAGCTGCTCGGATAGATGCGAATACCAAGTCAAAGTCCTTTTCGGCCTGGGGGTCGTTGTAGTCCTCTCGCTGAAAACAAAACGAGTTAGTCAGACGCAGTGGAGAGAACTGGCGCTACCGATCACTTACCTCGACGGGGTACGGGCACAGCATGATTGTCTCGCTCTTGTCCTCGGCACGTCGAGGCAACCGCTGCCAAAGATCCTCGGAAACATACGGCATAACAGGATGAACGAGCCTCAATGCGGATTCCAAACATGTGTAGATGGTGTTCTTGACAGATTCCTTGATCTCTGTTGGCGTCTCCTCGGTAGTGAACGGCTTGGTAGCCTCGATAAAGACGTCACACAGATCGTACAGCCAGAACGCATGCATTTTTTCAGTCGCTTCGTGGAATGCCCGTCGTTCGAGGTCCTTGTTGATCTCCCCGGCAGCCTTGCTCAATTTATGCAAGATCCATCGTTCTGCGAGGGTTTCCTTGCCGGTTTTCTGAGGGAGAGCATGGTCAGCCGAGCACTAGTGCAGGTGGAAGGTAAGACTTACAGCATCAGTCTTGTTCGGGACAAAGCTGGATTCGAGACGACCACCGTCAATGTCCACCATACCGAGCTTGAACATGCAGAACTTGGTCGCGTTCCAAAGCTTGTTGCAGAACTTTCGGTATCCTTCGACATCGGTCACTTTGAGCAAGATATCTCGGCCTATACAGAGTGAAGGATCAGCGTTGAACGTAGAAAATTAGGAAACCGCACGGCACGTACCGCCCGTGGTGTAATTGCACAAGGCAAACCTCAGTGCATCCGTTCCACACTGCGGAATACCCTTGGGGAACAACTTTTTCTGTCCCTCAATCGCCCTAATGATTTCCTTTTCCGCCAAGTTGCCCTGCCTCAACTGTTCATGCAGCGCATTCAACGTCGAACCCTCGATCAAGTCGATCGGATCAATCACGTTGCCCAGCGATTTCGACATTTTCCTTCCCTCTGCATCCCGGATCAGACCGTGGCAGTAGACTTGCTTGAACGGGATTTTACCCGTGAGAGTGATACTGAGCAAGACCATTCGTGCGACCCAGAAGAAGAGGATATCCCACCCGGTTTCTAGCACCTGTGCCGGGAAGAATTTCTCGAGATCGGGTGTACGTGCGGGCCAGCCTTGGATGGAGAATGGCCAGAGACCGGAAGAGAACCAGGTATCAAGCACATCGTCGTCTTGCCTGATTGTGAATTTCCTTCCTGCAGCCTTCTTCTCGGCAAGGGCCATGGCTTCTTCCTCTGTCCGACCGACAACCCAACTCTCGTTGTCCGCCTCATCAGGCGTGGGTTCACCCTCGATGCTGACGAGGTACGCAGGACACCGGTGTCCCCACCACAGTTGACGCGAGATACACCAATCCTGGGGATCAGACAACCATCGTGTCCATTCATTCGCGGAACTCTTGGGCAAGATCTCGAGTTCGCCCTGAGCGGTTCGACGCAGGGCTTCCTTGGAGGTATCCTTGAAATCGACCCACCATTGGGGTTTCATGATCGCTTCGATAATGTCGCCCGACTTGCTGCACACGGGGATCTGCATCGGGTTATCCTTGGTCTCAATGTACAGTCCACGTTCCTTGAGCGCATCCAGGATGGCAGTCCTCACGTGGAACCGCTTCATGCCTTGGAACTGAGGGCCAGCGTTTTCATTGTACGTCCCGTCGTCGTTCAGCAAGTTGATAAACTCGAGGTTGTGGCGTTTGCCGCATTCGTAATCGTTGTGATCGTGCGCTGGGGTGATTTTAACGGCACCGGTACCGAATGACATGTCGACGGTGATGGGGTCGCACACGATGGGAATAAGACGGTCCACAAAGGGATGTTTAACGAATTTCCCGTGGAGGTGCTGGCCGGGAATGAAACAAAACGAATATGAGTACCTTGTCAACTTCCCACGCCCGCCCCAGGCACCTCCGGACCTACCTTGTACCTCTCGTCGTCCGGGTGAACCGCGATAGCCGTATCACCCAACATCGTCTCGGGCCTCGTCGTGGCCACGATAATCCGCTCGCCTGTCTCTGAATCCGCGATAGGGTAAGCAAACGAGGTGATTGCTCCGAATTCGAATTTTTCGTTTGGGGGGTAGCCCGGGACGTTTAACATTGTTCGGCCTGATAGTTCTTTTTGGTCCACCTGCGGATGAGAGGGGTCGGGGTCAGGGTCAAGGTCAGGGTTGCTGTGGGTATGGGTTAGGGATGAAAGCCATGCGCGCACCTCGAGGTTTGACAACGTCGTGTTCATTTTCACACACCAATTCACCAACCTATTCGCCCTATAAATCATCCCCTTTTGATGCATCTGATAGAATGCCTCCCTGACAGCGGTCGAAAGCTGCTCATCCATGGTAAACGCCACCCTATTCCAATCACTCGATGTTCCCAGCCGATGGATCTGCGTCGTAATACGGGACTGGTAAGTCTCCTTCCATTCCCATACTTTTTCAAGGAAAGCAGGCCGGCCCAAATCGTGGCGTGATTTTCCTTCCAGTTTCAAGAGCCGGTTCTCGACCACGGATTGGGTAGAGATGCCCGCATGGTCGAATCCCGGTGCGTGCAAGGTGGTGTATCCTTTCATTCTGTACCACCGCGTCAACGTATCCTGCAACGCGGCCGTCAATGCGTGTCCGATATGCAAGGAACCGGTAACGTTCGGAGGTGGGGCAGGGATCACAAAGACACCTTCAGGGCGAACATCACCAGTGTGGATGACACCTTTTCCTTCTGCGTTTGGGATTTCCTTCTCCGTTCCGGGTACGTATCGCGGTGCAAAGAACCCACGGGACATCCACCAGTCGTACCATGCTGCTTCGACAGCAAGTGGGTTGTATGCCGTCTTGGGCAAGTCACCCGAGACGTCCTTCTTCTCGCCCTTGGGAGTCGTGTTGACGAACTTTTCAGCTGGTGCGGCGGCGGCGGCGGCGGGTGCAGCAGCAGCAGCAGCGGTAGAAGCCTTTCCTTGTCCTGGTTGAGCCCACGTAGGAGGTATTTTCGCGAGTTTGGCGGCGAGTTTGGCTGCCTTTTCTGCACGTTTTGCATCTTTCTTGAGGGAAGATTTGGTAACGGCTGCTCCGGTTTCACCTGCTTCACCGACTGCTTCGCGGTTGGCGTTGGCGGGTGCGACTTGCGGAGCTGGAGCCGCAGCAGCGGGAGGAGGAGGAGGGGGAGCAGACATGCGTGCGTACGTTCGTAGGAGAGGAGGATGTGCCGAATGTACAAAGCGGTCTAGGAAGAGTCGGCGCATATGCACTTTGCATTCAAACTAAACAAGAGGAAAGGAAAGGAGGAACAGGTCGGATATGACTCGATTTATTGAAACAAGGGTGGACAAGCCGAGAAAGCGAAATTACGTGTCATTCATCTCCCTCATCATCATCAAAGAGCATCATCATCCTTCTTCTCTTCATCTTCATTTATCATTCTCCAGCTCGACCCCTCCTAATCCACACCCACACCCAACACCCAACACCATGTCCCGCGCAACTCGTCTCCTCGCCATCGTCATCCCTCTAGTCCTGGCATACATCCTCGCGCTCGCTCGTGTCCTACCACTACCAGTAGACGAGAAAACAGCAGACGCTATCTTACCCGTCGTCATTATCTTTGCATCTTCCTTCCCTTCTACCTCTCCCTCGCCGTGCTGACTCAACGCTACGTATTCCAGATCCCATGGTGGTTCCTCGTCACGTTCGGTGCATACTCGTTGGCTTCCCTCGGTCTGGGCCTGCTCAAATTCAGGGACTGTCCAGAAGCGTACAATGAGCTGTTAAAGGTATGTTCCACCGCCCCTTCTTCCCTTCTTTCTTCTCTGCTACCCTTCTCTTAGAGTCTGTGCGCAAGAAGGGTAAATCGGGAGAGGCGCTAATACCTTTCTTTCTATCTTTAATTGCTCGCTTGCGTCTCGGCAGGAGATATCACAAGCAAAGAACGAATTACGGGATCAAGGCGTTTCAGTCGACTAGCTAGCTGTGCATTAGCCAACGGCGCGCGAGTAGAAGTTGTAAGATATGGACCCAAAACCAGTATGGCCGCATTCAGTGGTGGACCTCATTTCCCGGGCAGAGCACTCGGTCTGCACCTGTTACGATCACCGAGAGCGAGCGACCGAGGACAGACTTGATGATTCCCGACGAAACGGACGGACGAGAATATGGCATACGGCCAGGGGGTTTGGCGTGGTGTGCGTTCATTTGCTGAATCGACCCAGGCGGGCGGGGGGGGGGGAAGGGGGGCAAGGGGTACTGCTGTGATACCCTGCTCGTAGTGCAAACCGATACGGCACGAAAATTCGCCAATACGTGAGCAGTCGATCGACTTGCATTTGTGGCACCGCTACCTGCCCGTCTCTACCACGCATGCTTCGATGTTGATATGGCAGGATTCCTTTCTGTGTTCATGGAAAAGGAACCTACGAGGGCGAGACAACAAGTCAACAGCGCTAGTCTGCCCAGCCGTGTCACAACGATGAGCCGTTGCCGTTGATTCGCCTTTCCGTGCAAACAAACTGAGAGTATTGGGCAAGTATATCTTGCGATGCAGCCTGAGGTCTTTTTGCGAATGCTGCGACTGAAAGTCCGAGGCGGCTTGAGAATTACATGGTCCAGAGTCCATTAGCACGAAGGCAAGCCAAACAGGTGGACTAGACCTATGACGATCAATGACCTGTTATCTCCTTATGCGTTCTCACTTCATGTACAACTAAATACTAATGACGCCAGGTCTATATCTATCTTACTGTGTTGGTTCCCGAGAAGAAACGGAAGACTCTTTTGTGCTGAGACTTGATGCCTGATTCCTGAAAGAGCGGGACGAATGTGGTTTAAAGCTAGCCTGATAGGCTGCACGCAACGCGCGGACCTCGCTATTAGCGGACTTCGGCTTTTGTGCAGAAGTTGTCGATTCGCTATAGGAAGGGCTGTAGGGTATTGATGCCGTCAACGGAGAATTACTATGGGAAGCTATCGATGTCGCGGCGGATTGGATAGGAAGATTGGATGAGGCGGCTTCGTCTAGCAGAGAAGCAGGAATTGACAGCGGGAAAAGCGTCTTGTAGCGGTCTTGCGGTAGCACGTCCATATGCAATTTTTGGTCGGCAAGAAGAGTCCTGGCGATCGGAGCAGGGTCGCCGGTCAATTCTCGCAAGGTATCGTAACGTGCCTGCCATAGAGCGCGATTGCCGATGCACTGATCTCTAAAGTAGCTTAGATCTGCCATGGAAAAGTTAGGTGGTCAGCTGTTGATCTCTCGGCTGCTCAAAACGGAAGGAAAGTCTTACTTGGCATTGCATCTGCAGCGGCTTCGTACAGCGGCAAAGTGAAAAGATCGATGAATCCTATCTGACCCTTGGCCTGAATCACAGCATCGGCGCTGGCGACCACGGAAACCGGCAAATTCAACTTTTGCTCTAGAGACGCTTGGACTGCCCATTCATCAAGCAGGACGGTAGACCAGTACTCGCTCACTTCAATGGGTCGGGTCTGCGAAGCGGCACATCCGTGAATACACACATGCAGAGATGGAAGCAGCAAAGATTGCTACTCACTGGATTGCTGATATCGGCGCATTTGATAAACGCCTGGCAGAGCAGTGTTCTCGCCTCGATCTCCGCCTGCTCAGGCATATCTATGCAAAGACCCGCGCTGGCACGCTTGCCGAAATCCTTGAATCGTTTGAGCCATTCGAAATGCAAGCTCATGTCGGTGGACAGCACAGTAGCATAGAGAAGCTTCTTGAAGCCCCGCCAATCCCCGACAGCCCCAGAGCGGACATTGCGCTTGAACGACCGATGAACTGCTGAGGCCGGCACAAGGTTAAGGAATATGTCAGACATGGGTGACGTATCCGAGGTGCTAGCGATGTTGGGTTCTACCGAGAGCCCAGTCTCTGCAGTTGACTGATCCGAGCCGGTGAGAAGGAATCCGAATCCATGTTTCCGTAACAACTGAACGACCAGAATGCAATGCATATTCTCGAGGACCGAGGTGTCGGAGTATATCTGCGATAGTGGTGTCTTTGCGTTTTTCTGATCCAGGCCGTAGCCAAGTACGGGACTTAGTGATCACAAGAGGCAAGAATTTTTCAAAAAGTAATATAAACATACCATGAACACGTTACTCAACCCTGGATGACCCACGTCATGTCCCATGGCCCCGATCATGATGGTCAGGATATCCTGGGGTCGCAAAAGGCTATGAACGGCAAGGAGGGCATTTTCGTGATCTTCGCTTTCGCTCTCCTCGAGCGGCTCCCTGGTCCATGGCTCCGGATCGCTCTCCAGCAAATACGTCACGGGTGGCGCGACGCCGTTGACAACAAGGAAAGTATAAGTAGCCTGCAGCACGTCGACCGCATGAACGTAGTTGTGATACGGGTTTGGAGCGTGGTAGATTGCGCGGATCGCAAACAAAAGTCGATGAAGTTGATCTAACACACAATCGGAACGCATTTGTCAACAAATGTCTACAGAGCTTTGAGCCCACGCCCGCTACTCACCTCGCCCAACGCCAAGTTCGCTCAGGCCATGGATGCTTAGCACTGACTCGAACAGCAGACATGCGCAGTGAAACAGCTCCTCGTCGCTAAGCATATGCGGTTTAAAGTCCCAACTAGCGAGAGACCTAATGAGTCGATCGCGATGTTCGGGCGAAATCGGGGCGGCGAAGCTATGAAGAGATCGCTATCAGCAACTTTGCGCTACATTACATGAAGAGAAGAACAACCAATGACTTACTCGTCGTAATCCTCCATCTGGATTTCAATTGCCACTCTGGTTTGCCGATACATTTCGCTCAGCAATTCAGCAACCGCCATCTCCTCGTCCTCGACTTCGGGGATGGTACTGCCTCGATCACTGGAATGGGTGAAATGGCTTCCAACATCTGCAACAGACGCCGAGCGATCCGTTCTAATCTTGCTAGGCTGGCCAGGGTCGGGCGACTGCTGAGGGGAATTGCCTGTCGTTCGTGGTTCCCTAAACGGCCCAACACGCCATCCTCCGCCAGGAAAGTTGCTGCCACCCATGTCCTCGGTTCTAAGGCTACCGTTAGAACTTTCATATTGCATGATATGCCGAGATGCACGTTGAAGGGCGAGGGACAGTCCACCGGTATCTACAGATCTGCGGCGAGCTGCGAGATCGCTGATATAGGCGGAAGGAGCGTTGATTGTATTTTGTTCAGGCGGTGTCGCAGTCTCTGACAGCGGCATCAAGGGCGAAACCGATAGTGGTGGTTTCCGCTGCTGCACTGGCGAAGTCGATAACTCATCCGACGATGACCCGAGCCCCGTACTTGCCATTGACGCCCTCCGCGTTGCGTCTGCCATGGCCCATCGTTTAGCCGAATGCGTTGCATCCTCGGAGGCAATCATCTTCTTGATAAGTGCCAGCGTCTCCTTATTTTCATACGGAGGTTGAAGCACACCGATCGCTCCTGCTTGTACGCACCGTGCGACAACGCTAGGGGAAAGCGCCGGATTGGCCGAGTAGGCGATCACGTACGTCATGGGCGTCGACGATGCCGTGCCCTCCTCTTCTTGCCCGAAAGGCACACACGCGAGCGACTGCTCCATTGCCTCGTCAATAATATGTAATGCGCTCGGCAACCAATCCGCCTCGGTCCGTCTGGCACGATCCAGCAAATCCTGCTGGAAGCAGATGGCGGACGGGGTTGTTCCCTGTGTGAGCAGAAGACTGAGCGAAGGCAATGTTGGCGAATCCGAGAGCGGGACCATGATGATTTGTGCGGCTTTTCTTGGTTTGCCGCCCGCGAGTGTCGCCTCTCCGATGGTAGTGGACATTGGGAGGGAGTGAATATGGTCGATGAACTGACTGAGTTGAGACGAGGCCCTTAGTGTGGAGACTGTAGGTTCCAAACAATCATTAGAAAGAACACCTGTCGCAACGGGTGATAACTAAAACGCACCTTGTATTCCGTTCTCCCTCAGGATATTCACCATTTCTTCTCCCTCCCATCCCGGTGCGCCTGTAACTACCGCTCTCTTCCGCCTGATTTCGTCCCAGCTACTTGTCCCCGTCGTAGTGGACGTTGCAGGAGTCGCACTCGGCCCAAATCCAGCCCGGGTTTCGGCCGTCGAATACGTAGAACCACTCGATTTACTACTCTTGGCACCAAACGCCGGAACAGAGGTACTACTGAGCGCTGCCGCTGATGTCTGTGGCCTACTTCGACCACGTCGGACTGTTCTTGGAGCCAGTGCGGCAGCGGAGGTGGTAGTGGTAGACGGAAAAGTCGGGTTGAACGGCGAAAGCGGGGAAAGCGAAGGTGAGACTGTCGCTGAATTCGAGGTAGATCGGGTAAAAGGAAACGGTCTACGTTGAATCTGCACAGAGGTGGGAGATGCACCGGCACTTGTACTTTCTCCTTCCAGCGCGGCTTCCGAGATGGTTTTCGGTCGACCTCCGCCCAAGTTGTACGGTAGTTGAGCGGCCGTTGGTGACGCCGGGATCCCAAACGCCGAATTTCTCGCCTGTTCCATCCTACTATTCGCTTCTTCCTCTTCTAGGATCAACTGACTAAGTTTTGCAGACATGACTCCAGCAGGCAATAACGTGCTGATACTCTGTCTGCGCGCATCTGTCGGCAAGGAATTCGGCGTGATCGGATTAGCGAGTTGGGCGGTAATTTCCTTGCGCGCGGCTGGAGAAAGATGTCCAGAAGAAACCTGATGCGGAGGTGTGGCCTCGCCATCCGTATCTTTCGACTCGTCGACTTGTCGTTCATCATTCGCCGCCTGTACCTGAAGCGGAGATCCAGGAAATGGTTGTCTGCGGCCGGCACTTGCTGCGTGACCATACGCGATCGATAGCCTCGGTTGAGCCAACCGGTCTGTTCCTCCTCCTCGTAAACCTGGGTGATTTTCAAAGAAGATATCGGTAGCTGGCAGGGATGGAGATCGTCCAATGTTGGCATACGCCGGTGGTGTGTAGTTCTTTGGCTGAAAGCCGCGAGTGATGGACGGAAGAATCACGAGGACGTTGCGAATTAACGGAGCGGGTGGAGCAACATGCTCTGGAGTGGATGAGGGTGGTGGGACGTCCATGGGTGGATGTCGGGTATAAGGGACGAGAGAACAGCTCAGGACAGGAATGGAGGGAGGGGATAGTCTCCAAGTCTAAATCGGATAATGTAACTCGGAGCATCGAGTATGTATGATGGTGATACTGCCCAAAGCGGAATCTTGCGCGGGCGCACCCCAAGCATCGGGACATCGGGAGAGACAGACGCCGAAGAAGAAGAAGAAGAAGGCTGGCAATACTACGTGCACCCCTACGACACATACGGTGCTCGAAATCACGGCACACGGCTACAAAATACACCATTGACACCACTATCCCTGGTTATCTTCGGCACCGTACCCGTTGCTCTTGTGCTTGGGCACAAACTCAAAGTCTTCCGGAGACTTGCCCAGGAACATTTCCGAGATCTTGACCCAATCCCGCGAATCGGTTGATGCGAGCTATCAGGCGGCAAGGCAAGGTGAGTACGATGCCGTTACAAGCATTCTGAACCAAACAAGGGACATACCAGCGTCTCGAGCTCGTTTCGGCCCTTGTACTGCGGCGGTCGCTCATTCATCTGAGGAGGCATGCGTTCCAACAATCCAATCGGGATGTACCGATGCTGGAACGACAAGGCTTCGCACAAGAACCGTCGTGCCGTGTTGACACCTCGCGTGTCCGAGCCATAATGGCTCATGGCAAATTCCGCATACTACGGGGTAGGTAATCAGCTGGTCAGCACTGTGCGGCTTAACAACCAATACACAACCTACCTTTCGAATCCCCTCCAACCGCTCCGTCGCACTGATATCCCACTCTCGTCGTTCCTTGATTTCGGTAAAGATCCACGGCTTGATCAATGCCCCACGCGCAACCATAATCCCATCCACTCCGCTCGCCTCCATTTCTTCATAGTATTGTTGTGCGGAAAAGCAATCACCGTTGCCGAACATGGGTGGCGCGGGCAAACCAGTGTCTGCTGCTGATGCACGAAGCGTGTCGACGCATTGCTTGATGTACTCCCAGTTCTATCAGCGGGAACAGTTAGTGCGGCCAAGGGCGGGGACAAGTCGAGTGTACACGTACGGCCACCTTGGAATACCTCTGCTGCCTCGTTCGACCATGAAGCTATAAAATCCATAGTCAGTCGAATCCGCTCCGATGCCCAGACACGTTTACGTACCGTCATTGCCGACACGCCCCACTCGTGCGCGAACCTCGGAATAAACTTGTGCGCGATCAACTCATCCTTGGCGATACCCATTCGAAACTTTACCGTCAACGGGATATCACCGAGGACGCTGTTCATCCCGATGAGGATCTTTTCGAGCTGGTTCGGGCGGCCGAATACTGCAAATTCCGGAAAGAGGAATCAGCACGAGCTTCGTCGTCGTCGCGGCAAAGTACGGTGACGTACGAGCCGAGCCTGCGCCACGCTGGAACACTAGATCGATCGGACATCCCTGCAAACGCCACTTCAAATCAGTCTCTTTTCCAACACGCACACGCCGCTACGCAAACCCACCAAATTAATATCCACAAAATCAATGCCCCGTGTCGCATCCCTTGTCATCACCGTCCGCAACGCCTCTGCCGCCGGAACCATCAACGTCGGTTTCCCCCCACAAAGCTGAACACCAAAAGTCTTTTCAGAACGATGACGTTTTGTGAGGGCCCACTCTTCGCGGGATCCGCTGATAAGGGATTGGGAGAGAACCATTTCGCCGCAGGTAATGTCGGCGCCGTAGGAGACACAGAGACGTCGAAATGGCTGCAACGCACAGGGTGGAGAAAGGGATTAGCGATGATCCGATGTGTTTTCCAGATGCACGACGTACCAGATTGCCAACGGTCGTCAATGGCGCCAGGTACGTCTTTCCACGCCAATCCAGCCGCTTCTTCTCTACGGGCCTGAATGGAACATCATCCGCCTCGACCTCTGCGCCGGCCAACTTGTCAAGTCCACCCGAACCAGCCGTCGCCATGGCCTCTTCTTCATTCATCGCTGCCATGGCTTCTTCCTCATCTACCACTGCAGCAGCAGCAGCTCCTTTCTTCCCCTGCGCCTGAGTCTGAGGGGGCTTGTACGCGAATTCGTAGCGGTAGCTCGGGTCGATGGATTTCAGGTAGACCGCGGATTTCGGGTACGGGAACTTCAGGAAAGGCGAGGGAAGGACGTCAATAATCCGTTCGACTAGGAATTTGGGCTTGATCACGCCGCCTAACTTACCCGTTTCCTTTGCAACGCCTTGATTTCCTCGGGATCAAGCCTATTCATCTCGCCCTCCTCGCCCGCCAATTCCACGGCACGCTTCTTGTCCTCATCGACCGCTACCTCCCACTCCTGGATCTTGACCTGCCCTCCAACAGACGTCACATCACCCTCTGCTCGTCGTCGTACGTGGGAACCGAGGAACCGACATCTCCAGCCAAACGTGCAATAGCCGAGCGCTGAATACACCGGACAGGTGGTTGTGAAATCGAATGTGGCGTCTACTGGTACGTTTTCGGTCGGTAGCTCCGCCGAAGCGGGGATAGGAACGAATGGCGGTGTGTCCTGTAGTGTGATGTGGGCGGGGAAGAAGATGTCTTTGGGCTTTGAACGGAGGTAGCTCTCGACGTCGTGCGACATTTTACACCTGTGCCACAAGCCGAGTAATGAGATGTTTTGCACTGAGGGAAACTTTAGTCGCTTAGATGGATACTCACTTGGCACCGAACGGACACTCGCCCGTGTTCATGAAATCACGACAAAGCTGCACTTCATCCTTCAACGCTTTAAACCGTCTCCCCTTGTTCTGTCCCTGCCGAGCCTTTTTCTCTTCTTTTGTGAGTTTCCTCCCAGCTCCAGATTCGTCAACCCGTTGCCTCTTATTCCCTCGATCATCCCCCTCGGCATCCTCCTCGTTGTCGTCGTCCCTGCGATCCCGGACGTCCCCTCCGGGCGTGGTAGAGTCCGCTACATGGTTGGTCTTGCACTCGGCTGCATCATCGTCGATAACTGGGTCTAGCACTCGATTGCTGACAAGATACCTGGCGAGTGGAAGACGCAACGTGTTAGCTGCAGGTAAACTGAATTCCACGAAGAGGAACCTACTCGGCCTTGACTGGAGCGACGCCGTGCGACCTGGCGTCCCTGGCATCGATACGCGCGGGAAGAGGATCGGCCTGTAAGACGGCTTCCACAGCAGCAGATGCTCCTTGTAAGAATGCTGGTAGTGACATGGTGTGTGTGGATGTGTTGGGGTAGATATGATACCAATGCTGTCCAAAGAGGCAAAGTTTCAAGGTGTTTCGAAATTTCGTCTTGTTGGAGAAGTCAAGCTGAAGGTGCGTCCAGTCCAGTTCACTACTGAGCTTGTCGATTGAAATGTGAAGAAGATTGGCAAGCTGCTCCGTGTCAAGAGTATATGTACTGTATGTAGTGTTCAACCAGTATTGAGAGGAACTCTACACAAGATACCAGGTTCATCAACAACCAACCAAGCTATCGGTATCCCGCTACTATGAACAGAAGACCACAAGTCGGCGGAGGAGCAACGCGCGGAGGGCCACACAACCAGGCAGCATTACAGACAACAAAGACGGTGTTTGGTGCGTGTTCTCGGTCTTTTCTTGGTATCAACCTCGTGCTGACTCTACCTTGCCTCCCCGTAGTCGCCAACATCCCCTTGTAAGCTGGAGTCTCCTGGATATCGACGGATAAGCACCACTGACTGCGCCTCTCGCGCTCCTTTCCCCTGCCAGCGACGTCACGGAAGAACAGCTTACATCAATCTTTGCCGAAGTCGGACCTGTCCAGGAATTTGTGTAGGTCATCTCCGGTCGCTCTCGCTCCTTGGTTCCTGGCACTGAGTCGTGGCTCTTCGTTCGAATACGTAACAGCTTGAAATTCGATCAGACTACCGGCAAAGCCAAAGGTTTCGGATTCTGTCACTATATGGGTACGTATCTTTATCCTCTCTACGTATTGTCCCTGTTCCAGATACTCAGCACGGTCCGACTACTCTCGCTCGCAGATCACGAAACCGCGCTTTCCGCCGTACGCAATCTGCAAGAAGTAGTAGTCAACGGCCGCAATCTACGTGTCGAACTTTCCCCTGATGAGCCATACAAGCCTCGTACTGCTGGACCTCCTACAACAGGAAACCAGGTCGGCGGTGGATTCCAGCCATCACCACAGGGAATGGGAATGAACGGTCCTGATATGGGATTCGGGAACCGTCCGCCTGGAGCTGCAGGGTTCGGCGGCGGCGGCGGCGGAGCAGGAGGATTTACGCCGCCACCTGCATCTAATGCCTTTCCTTCCCGTCCTCCTGCTCCCCCGATGGGTGCGGGGCAAGGGCAGGGGATCAATCTCGGTATGCTTCCACCTGGACAGGATGTGCCGCCGGGGATGAAAGCGACGGATGTGATTAGCAAGACGTTGGCTTCTATTCCGCCTGGGAAATTGGAGGAAGTGTTGACGGGGATGAAGGTGGGTGCTTCGCTTGTTTGTTTGTTCTGCCTCTTTTCTCGTGCTGATGACGTGGGCGGGGACCTTTTCCAGACGCTCGTGCAAACGTCCCCGGATCAAGCGCGAACGGTCCTCAACGCGCACCCACAACTTGCCTACGCTCTATTCCAAGCCATGCTCCTTATGAACGTTGTCGACCCTACTGTTCTCTCTGTACGTCACTTTTTCTACATCGTCATCTATCTCATTGCGCTAAACCTTATTCTCTCACAGCGTATTCAACCTATTCCTCCCGCGCACCCAACAGCACCGACCTACCGTCCCGCACCAACCTACGCACCTCAACCACCACCATCATCGTCGATTCCGCATTCCGTGCCAGGACAAGGACCACCCCCTTCCATGCCTCCCTTTGCACCGACTGTACGCCCTGGTTCCGGACCCGTTCCTCAACCACCGCAGGGGCAGGCGTATGTCGGATCACCCTATCAGCAACAGCACCAACAACAGCCGCAGCAGCAACAACAGCCACCCGCGCACGCACCTCCTCCTATCAACATCGCAGCACAGGCCCCTCCAAGCGGCGGTAATGCTCAAGCAATCGCTGCTGCATTAAACATGGTCTCACCGGATCAACGTGTACGTCCCTGTAGTTCTCGCTCCTTTTTCGCACCGCGCGGCTACTCTATCGCATAATGCTAATCCGTTGCCTTTTTCGCCCCGTCGATAGCAAATGCTTATGCAAGTGTTCCAGCTTACACAGGATCAGATCCAAGCTCTCCCGCCGGACCAACGTGCCGGTGTCGTACAGCTTGTAAGTACCGCATTTCACGTGTTCGAGCGGACGTAGGCGCTGATGCTGAAGGTGATTTCTGTTTGGCTTTATAGCGTTCTCAATTCGGGATCAACTAGTCGCGGTTGATTGGCAAATAGGAGAGGGTGTTGCTACGCTGGCGTGTAATCGGGCGTATAGTCTGCATCGAGATGGTGATTTCTTGCTCGATTCGAGAACAAGGATCTCTTATGTACCATTCAGATATATCATGTGAAATACGATTTACAATTCGCCCTCGAGGCGTCGCTCATGGTCTACCCCGCAGTGTGTGCATGCATTTCGACCTTGGTGTGTGATTTCCTCGGCAGTTGTAGCGCAGGACAAATATCGCGGGGCACAGATCACTATTGCCCATCTACTCCGTTGCCAAGCAGATCCGTGCGCTCTAATTTGTATTTATACATGGGAACACAACGTTTCTACAACTTGACGAGCTAGTCTTACCTTATACAGACGATGTCTGCTTACCTTTTCTGCCTTCGGTTTTGCAGTGTGAATTTCTTCCGGCCCTGATACCCTTCATCGCTTCGTCAAGTGCCGCAGCACCGAATCGACTTTGTTCGCGGCCGAAAAAACAGCCTGGTCTTGCCAAATACGTCCAACCAACTGCACGCATATTGGCAACTAAGAGCCGAAGGAGGGTAAAACATAAGCAAGGACGGCAGGGAAAGCGACGGGGAATCGGAGCATACCCCTTCCGATGCCTTCAGATCGAACGATTTTGTGTTGTATTCGTCTTGCGGATTCCGGAAGGACGTGCGAGATTGGTCGAGATTGTCGATACGACCGTCGACGTATAGGCCCGTCGGTATGACCATAGCCGGATAGTTGACTAGGTTCCAGTAAGATGTGTACTGCCAATTCGTTCCAAATGAATTGTGAGCGTGATGGCAGTAGGCTTATTCAGCGGACTTACGTTCCAGTATCGTGCAGTGTTCAGCTTTGGTGCTACACTAGCTCCGGCTGGGCAGAGAAGAACATCGATTTCAGCCGACAGCCACTGTGCTGCTACCCGATTCCGCAGCTCTAAGCGCCGAAGCATCAACTGTAAATGCGAACACAGACGCAAAGGACGGTGAGCAAATGTCAGGAGATGGATTTCGGGTAAGCAGTATTGCCAGACTCACTGCGGAATACTCCTGCAGAGTGACGGGTTCCGGAGCAGCTTGGGACAAGATCCATTCGGAAAGATCGAGCACCGGTTCACCGGAGGCTGCGCATTGAGCTCGAAGGCGTTGTCCGCCATCGCAAAAGTAGAGTTTCCCCTACACGTATCATGCACCTCCAGTTCGTTTAGCACAAGGACAAAGCGCAAGGTTATTGTATTGTGACTTGCAGCTAGATTCCAGCATTCCTCGGGTTCTATCGGTAGGAACTCTACCAGCTCGACATCGGTGCATGATCTCAGTGCCGATAATGTAGCTTCCATGCCTCGGCGGATAGGAGCGGTGGGTGTGACCACACCATCATCGATGAACCAGCCTATGCGTGTTCGCTTTTGCGGTGTCTCAGGTCTCAGGGAAAAGGGAAACAAACTACCAGAGGAGAAGCGGTGCGTTAGAGGGATCACGGAAGACGGAAAAGCAAAAACAGGTGATGACGAACCTTGGATCGCGCCGCCATGGTTCGGCAGCAAGAACAACTTGCATATACAGCTCGAGGTCACGGATTGAGCGGCCCATAGGACCTTGAGTGGGTGGGATGCCTGTAAGAGGAGAAGCATAAACGAGCATCTTTCAGAGTCGGAATGAGGCAACGAACGATCAACTCCCAAGATGCATCCGTGATTGCGGAAACCGATCAAGGGCAGAATCCCGGCTGTTGGTTTGAAGCCGTAGATACCGTTCGCTGCGGCAGGCTGTTTAAACATGGCAAGCAGTTGTAAGAGAAAACAGGCATGGTCATGGAAATGCAGCGTTTTAGTACGTACTGAACGAATACTTCCTCCAATATCTGTCCCAATGCCCAGAGGCGACCCCTTCATCGCTATCAACGCACCCTCACCACCGCTACTACCACCTGCGGATATCGTATTCCGGTTATAGGGGTTTGTCGTCGGACCGAGGTAGGAATTGGTTTCCAGATGCATGATTGCTTGAGGGAGGGTGGTCTTGCAGTAGAAAACGGCGCCGGCTGCACGTAGGATCTGGATGACATGCGCATCTTGTTCGGCAATGTTCTTTCCGACTGGAAAGAGGGCTCGTTACTAAACTCGGCTCGTCTGCTTGTGATCTGCTATGCGCACCTTGGCTGAGAAAGCCGGCCGGGGAGTCTTTGCCTGCGATGTCAACTTGATCCTAGAGGGAGAAGCGACGGTCAGCGATGTTATGCATAGCCTATGTCAATTTACATACTTTGACACTGATGGGAACGCCATGAAGCGGTCCAACCGGGCCTTGATTGATATCGTACTGTTGGTCCAACCACTTTGCACGCTCGAGCGCTTCCTCGGGAAAAAAGTCGGTCAAGCAATTGACTGCTTGATGTGCGAGTGAAGCCGATTTGATATATGCTTGAGTGACTTGCAATGCGGTGTATACCCTGGAGGCGAGTCTGTCCCGCAGGTCAGTTGCATCAAGTTGAATAATTTCACGATCCAGAGGAGACAAGGCAGCGCGTTCCTTCCAGAGGTCGATCACCCTGGAAGCAAGGGAGGAGGCCGAGATACAAAGCGGGGACGGTATGCGAGCCTGCGTTCTGGCTTTCGCTGCGGCTGCCTTGGGCTGCCAGTCATGGGACATGATGGGAGAATGAGACTGAAGAGCAATGAGGTGGATTGTGCGCCAAGTATGTATGTAGCTTGTAGGAACCTGCAAACCTGTCAATCTATCTATCCCTCATCGGCCAATTCGGTCCGGCTTGCGTTTTGTTAATTATGTTGCTTTGGTAAGCAATTTATTTGGCTTCCCAGGTGCTTCCCCTGCACCAACCCCGGCGACAAAGATACCCCCCCTGTTCAACCGCTCAACCCCCCCCTCTTCGCCCAGACCCGCCCGTCAGCGTGTCGACTTGGCTCTCCACTCTTTTGACAAA
Source organism: Naganishia friedmannii (assembly GCA_030039255.1). Taxonomy (NCBI): domain Eukaryota; kingdom Fungi; phylum Basidiomycota; class Tremellomycetes; order Filobasidiales; family Filobasidiaceae; genus Naganishia; species Naganishia friedmannii. The sequence goes on from JASBWT010000031.1 coordinate 199,364, forward strand.
TTATCCTCGTAACGAATAGCCATCAAGGCGGGGAGCGTATAACATTGCACAATATCACGCCCGCCCGCCCGCCCTCTTCACACTTCTCACACTTCTCACACATCCGACAAACCCAAGCTATGGCGTCTCCCACTCCCAACGGCACCTCCGCCACCACCGATGCTCCAAAGACGAAAACCGCGGCGGCAGATGTAGGTTGGCAGTTTGTGCCGCAATACTAGTGAGTTCGGCGTCATGCAACGGTGTTGCCGCTAAGCGCATGGATGTACTTACTAGGGCATCTTCTTCGTTGTTCGTCTCGCGTAGTACCACGCTGCACGATGCGCCAGAAAGGTTGCACTGCTTTTACAACAAAAAGTCAACCTTTGTTCATGGTGTTGAAGGCGAGGACATCATCGCTTCCTACGGCCAACACGTGAGTCTCTCTGCTGTATTGATGACTCACAGGTGCTGACACGCTCTCCTCCCATCCAGGATATCCATCAAAAAGTCTTGTCCCTAGGGTTCTCCGACTGCAAAGCGTACATTCACCACATTGACGCCCAAACTTCCTTTGCCGGCGGCATCATCCTCCAAGTTATCGGCGAAATCTCCAACAAATCGGGACCGTGGAGAAAATTCACTCAGACGTTCTTCCTGGCGGAACAACCCAGCGGCTACTTTGTCTTGAACGATATCTTCAGATATTTGAAGGAGGACGATGAAGAGGACGTGGGTGAGGAACAGGACGTCGAGTCAGCGGTAGAAGAGGTGCACGTGCCAGAGGTAGAGCAGGCAGTTGAAAGCAAGCCGGAAGAAGCTACGCCATCGGCGCCAGCGGAGGCGGTTCATTCCGTCGCCGAGCCAATCAAGGTCGACTCGGACATCGTTCTCACCAACGGCCAACCTCCTGTATCTGATCTTGCCGAGTCTGCTCCAGCCGCTAAACTTCCGGAGTCAGCAACAAACAATCTCGCTGAAAAGCCTACCACCGACGTCCCGGAAAGCTCGGTCGACGCTCCTCAGGAGGCCGCTCCTACTCCTGCCCCCGTTGAAACACCTCGTGAAGTGAAGGAAGAAAAGCCCGCAGTGGAAGAAAAGCCCGCTCCGGTAAAGGAAGAGACCCCTGTGCCGACACTCGCTGCGGACACATCGGAACCCACCCTTGCTACTGCTCAACAACAACCCGTTCAACAACAGAAACCCCAGCAATCCAAGCCTGCCGCATCACAGCGACAGCCTTCTGGATCCAACAAACAAAACGCTACACCTCCTCCCGCAGCTCAGCAACAACAGCAACAACAGTCACCAGCTTCGTCCACTCCTGCACCTGCCGCCGCGCCTGCCGCTCCACCGAAACCTGTCGCACCGCGAACATGGGCTTCTACAGCCGCCGCAAAGCCGAACGCCTGGGGAACTGCGTTGGCAACGAAAGAAGCGCTGTCTGCAACTACACAAGCTCAACAAAGACCTGCCGCTCAACGCAACCCTTCGTCTCAGCAACCGCAACCAGCACAATCCGCGCAACCGCAGCAACAACAAGCACCGCAACAGGCCGCCGTCCAAGGCAAGCAACCTCAGGGATCCGCTAGATTCCCCTTGGTAGATGCTGCTCGTCAGGTGCAGACCCCGATCTGCTTCGTCAAGGTGAGTCTCGCTGGGAAGGCCACAGTTAGTTTCGACGGAATCATACGCTGACCTTTTTCTGCCCCCCCTAGTTGAACAACTGGCAGGCACCTGATGGATCTCAACCGCTAGGCGAGGCAGAATTGCGACAAATCCTCAGCAAGTACGGCGAAATTACCAAAGTCGAGATTGTGCGTGACAAGGCGTGCGCATTTGTCGAGTTTGCCAAACTCGACTCTGCTAGAAAGGCGATCATTGCGTCCTTGCTCAATGTTCAGGGTGGTGATGGTGGAATCAAGACGGTACATGGTCACAGGATTATCGTGGAAAGTCGCAAGGAAAAGTCGGAACGCAAGGCTGGAAGTGTGACCCCGGCGCCTGCTCAAGGTCAACAAACTCAACCCCTGCCGCCGCCTCAGCAAGCCCAGGGTCAGGGCGCGAAACGACAGCAGGGACAGGCGCAGAACGGTAACAATCACAATCAGAACCAACAAAATCAAAACCAGAGAGGCGGCATGAAAGGCGGTCGCGGCGGAAAGACCGGTCAAGCTAGTCAGGCGGGTAATGCCAAGTAGTCCTGCAGATCTTGTGTGAGCGATGTGCCGCGTTTCTAGGCGATGGATGGAGGAATGATGATATCTTGTAATGTGATGATAGGTGCATGATGATGACGATTTGTATGCATATGCGGTGGCCAGCCGCTTGGTTTCTACGACTGTCAAGGCGAAATGCACTCGAGAGATACAGTTGAGATCACGATTCGTAAACTTCCCGCAAGATTTCCGTCTCAACCCGCATACCTGTTCTATTCTACGCCGCCCTTCCCTTTCGTCTGCACGTCCTTCCTCACACCCGGTCTGGCAAAGCGTCTACAAACTTCTGCCAACGAAGGATCACAGATCTCACCACACGTTCATATTCCACGCTCTCCCTTACGTTCCTGGTCTGATCGTGCTGGCCCTGTCCTTGGCGATGAGGCGGAGAATACTGATAATCCCGAGGAATCGCAAATATCTCTCGATGCGTGGTTTGGCAGTCCGGACAAGGTCTCCCTGTACGTAAAAGAGTAGCGAACGGTGCTTGATTCGCTAGTAGGCGCTCCAGAGTGACTTGTCGTGCTGAAAGCTCGATATGTATCAATTCTACCCAATGCCATGAGTACCTGTATCCGTCAACCATGCGACTCCGAGGGACGTAGGAGCGGCGGTACGTACTCTCTAGCCGTTTCACAGCCATGCATCGTTCTTCCTGATTCGACATTGCTCCCGGTAACGCAGAGGACGTCAGTCGCGCGTCGCGTTGAGGGAAGATATCACGCAAGGTCGGACGATGCGATGCACATTCTAGATGAACAGAATCACAGCACACAAGTATCGGTTGTGAGGATTTTTTTTCTCAAGTGAGGCTTTGTCCCGTGTGAGATACTTGCGTTGTTTCCACTCATTTATGCGTCGAGGGACATTATCCGTTCTGCCGACTTTGTAGTATGCTAATGAATCCGTACCAAGGTCTGCAGAACAGGACGTACTGTGAGCGAAAGCGATGCGACTTTTAAAATCAAGCTACTGTAAAGCTTACCTCGAAGTTCATAGGCGTATATAAATCCAGCGCTTTCCTGAACACAAATGCAATATCAGAATCACTTGTACTACCACGCTTTCGCTCAAGCTGCCCTGCAGGAACTCACATTACTCGTCAACGGACTCTCCATAGTCAAACGTAACAGCACTTTTGTCTGTTCCTCCAAATCACGCGGAATATAGTCTATCATAAACCCGGCAAGCAGCAGATCGATAAACCAAACGGTCAGTAGGGGCGGAAACCCATCGGCATCATATCCATCTCTACGTTCGCTCGTCCACTCCCCGACGACGGAACAAAGTCAAGCGGACTCACCATCAAATTCCACCCACTTTCTTTTCCCCACACCCTCACCCGCGCCCGCAGCCTCCTCATTCCTCAGATAGAACCCCTCGGGCGAACAAATCTGCCCCACATGAACATTACAAAATCTCTTCTCCACTTCCTGCCCGTCGTGCTCCGCGCCGCTTGTACTGCTCAAAGTAACTTGCGATCCGGAGGACGACTCGGACGTTGTCAATCGTTTTCCGTAGTAGTGGTCGTTTCGAGCAGACTTCTCGTAGTCGTTACTGTGCCGTTGGTGGCGGTCGCTGATGCCAGGGTTGATGTTAAGAAGAGCAGGAGATGCAGGCCCACCCGCATAGTACGCCGCAACAGCCTTGACCTTTTTCTTACACCTCTTCCCCTTTTGAGTATACCCAGAACACTGAATCGTCGCTCCCATCCCTACTCCCTCCTCATCATTGCCGATCGGACTCTTTGCGCCTACAGGGGTCGAGGCGGTGCTAGACCCTGATGTCCAAGTTGCTCTTGTGGACGTTGATGCCGGTGGCGGTGCTGGATTGTTGGATGGAAGGCGGCGGTGACAGGGTGTAGGTGTTGTTGGGACTTTAAATGCTCCTGATGCGTAACGAGGTTGTTCGATGCTGTTGCTGTTGATAGGCGCACGACTCGGGGAAAACGAGTTGTCGTTTCGTGAAGAGGGCTTCTGGTTGCGGTAGGAGAGACTCTGTGATATTTCCGGTCTCGCCGCAGTCGATGTCGATAACCATTGAGAGCCATGCACAAAAGCAAGATTCCTATCCTGTCTCCTCGTTACACCGCTGTTTGATGTTGGGATGTCTGGAAACCGTTCAAGTGCCCTTGAATCCGGTTCGAAAGTCTTCACCGGGCTGTTATTCCCAGTAGACACATAACCCTTCGGAGAGTAGAACGTACGTGGACCGGTGAACGAACGGTACGACGACCCATTATCAGGTAATCGAGGACGTGCTGAGGTACCGCCACTGGTGCTTGATACACGTGTTTGGGAATGCGAGTGCGGGTACGGCTGTGGATACGGGTACGAATACGCTTCCAGCTGCGGAGCAGAGACCGAATGATGGATTCCTTCACCTGCTTCTTCGGATCGAACGTGTAGTGCGTACCTCGCTGGCGGTCTCTTGGGCTGTGATGTCGACTGCGAGTTCGAATGCAGAGGAGGAATTGTCGCCGAAGGTTCCGAATACGAGTATGGTGGTTGCGCAGGATGTGTAAGTTCAATGGTAGTCGTCGGCCTCGGAGGGAATAAAGGAGCGACGAAAGGTGACTTATGATCGTTCGGCGTGTACTGTGAGACGACCCTTGGTTCCATCAGAGCTATACCAGAGCCAGAGCCAGAGCCAGAACCAGAGCCAGAACCGAAATCCACCGCTGCGAGCTGCTTCGTCAACACATCTATATCATACCGCATTCTTCCGCTCCTCCTCTCACCGACCTCTGCATCCTCCTTCCCCGCCACCTCGGTCCGCGTTGACATATCTGGCGACGCTCCGAGTCCCAGCTCTGCCTGTCCGGGACTTGATCCCTGTTTACTTCGATATCGATTCCGCTTCCACCATTGCTTGATTCCGTTTGCATTACGCTCTCTGGACGGCGGGGACGGGAGTGGTCTCTCGTGCGGGAAGAATAGGCGTTGCTGTGGTGGTGAGTGGACGGGTAAGAGCGGTCCAGCAGGCTGTAGAGGCGTGACAGATGCCGGATCGTGAAACACCATCCTGGGGATGTGATATTTGTTCCAAAGGATGCTTCTTATCGGAAGGGGAAAGAAAGGATAGACTTTGCTTCAACTATGACTCCCCTCTTCTCAGTTGAATATCGCCTTCGATCGCTCCTGTTGGGTGTATGCCTGCCTCCACCTTGAGGTAGTATTTCCGAATTTCTACGTAATTCATGTTGACAGCCCCCGATCTACTACAGCTCAAGAGACCTGTCAGTCTCAAGGTATCATCAGTTACTCTACATCCCCTCCTTGCCTTTGTCAGATCTATCACTTTGCGGATCCATCAAGTGCATGACAACAGCCCACCACGTTGCCATTCTCCGACGCGGACTTTATTCAATAGCCGGAGCCTATTACTGACATTCCGAAACCTATTCCGAATCGTCAGCCAAGCATTAAAAACGTTTGTAGTCAGCCGTCTCCGAATTCTCAAGCAACTCGGAACAGCCGAGGGTGGTGCAGGCTCAGTATATAAGTCCCCTCAGCAATAGTTCTCATCTCCCGCCGCCTCATTCGTTTACCACTTGCCATCAAAGCTCAACTCGAACTCGAACACCAACGAAAACAATGTTCACCCCCATCCACACATTCGTCGGCGGCGTCCTCCTCCACCTATCGACCGCCTCCCTCCTCACTTCCAACGGACGGGTATTCGGCGGGTCCTCGATTCTCTACGAAGCTATCTGTGGGGACCACGCGCCCTGGCGCTTTGCCCTTCTCGGCGGGATGCTCGTGGCGTCGAAAATCAATTCCCTGTTCCCGGCTTTGCAAAAGTTGTTGGCTGTGCACGAACCGCTTAAAGGTGTGCTTGAGCCTGTAGCGGAGATGGAGTGGCCAGTGGGGAAGCTCGTTGTTGCTGGTTTACTTGTTGGTTTCGGTAGCAAGGTTCGTTCCATGTTTTCCATCTCCTCGCACCTGGCAATCTTTACTAACCCGCCTACCTCCCGCCTTCAAGCTCGGTTCGGGATGTACAAGTGGTCACTTCCTATGCGGCGTTTCCCGACTATCACCACGCTCAATCACAGCGACCATCACATTCTTCGCAATCGCCGTCGTCACAGCCTTCATCTCCTCAACCGCCTCTCCTTCCTCCCATTCCTCAACAGCAACACCCCTCCTCTCTCACGTCGTACCATCGTACACGCCGATCTACCCGTCCACTTCCGACATTACGCTCCTGATCACCCTCCCCATTGCTCTATTCGGGATCCACTACCTCGCCACCCGCCTTACCCGTAAAACAACAACAAACGCGTTCATTGCCCTCATCAGCGGATACACATTCGCCACCGGCCTCCAACTATCCGGAATGAGCAGACCGATCAAGGTCCTCCGGTTCCTCCACTTGCCAATCCCGGGTCTGTTTGGGAAAGAGGAATGGGATCCGAGTTTGTTCATGGTTGTGCTCGGGGGGATTGTGCCGAATGCGATTCATTACGCGATGAATGTGAAGCCGATCCTCCAAGCGAGCGAGACCGTCGTTGATGAACAGGCCACTCCGACACCCGCGGAAAAGAAGGAATCAGCAACGACCACAGCATTCAAATATTTTCTCCCTACCTCTGCACAGTCGTACAAGATCGACGGTCGACTCGTCATCGGGGCAGCAATCTTCGGTCTCGGATGGGGAATGACGGGCACATGTCTCCTCCCCTCTGTCGTCAACGCCGGTAGCGCCATCTTTGGGTTGACACAGCCGGAAAAACCGTTACTGTTCATGACATCCGTCATTGCGGGCTTGGGCTTGGGTGGTCTTGTGTAGCTTAGGCCATCGGTATATAACAGGATAGGACTGGACAAAAATATAGATCATAGAAATTCCGCTACAAAATATTGACTACAAGGATTCACTTCTTACCATAAGCGTCTGTCACCAACTGCTTCAACATCCCTTCAAGCCTTTCCTGTCCATCCTTCATGGTCTGCAGCTGCCTCCTCAGCTCATCGAATTCTTCAGCATACGTGGGCGCGATATCATCACCACTCTGTCGCTTCTCGCCCCTCTTTCCACCGCGCCCGCCTCCCGTCTCGAGAGGTTTCGGATCGTCCGTGGTTGAGAACAACTTGCCTAATGGCGAACTGAAAAGCTTTGCTGTGGGCTTCCCGGTCGTTTGTTTCGTGTCCGTCGGTGTTGATCGTCCAGGACTCGACGACTCGGTATCGTCAGACCTGTGCACCCCTGCGTGTGAGTCTTCGTCACTGGGGCCAAGTTCATCGAGTCGAAGCTGAATCTCTGATCCCATTCCGTGGGAAGACTCGAACATGTTTGCAATCAGATTCTCGGAAGTAGATCCGAGGAATCCACTAATGAGTGGGATGTACAAGCGAATCAGATGTCATGTAGGACTAGGACATATCGTCGTACTTACTCGAGGAGACTTGGCCTGGCAATACCTGTTGTTCTTTCATCGGCTAATCTCAGACTCTTTCCAGACATGCGAGCCTGATGCCGTTCCCACAAAGAGATGGACGCCAGGATAGGGAAAGACTATTATAGCGGGCATTGATTGATATAGTGTCAGTAGGGTGGTCTTTCGCTCCATTTGGAATTTGGAGCAGAAGGATAGTCACGTACCGTCACACGAATAGCGAAAACGTTGATCCGATGCAGTGTATGTGCGTCCAGTATCCAGGAGAGCGGAGCCATTACAGCTAGCGCAACGATATTCAGCCTAAAGTCGACCATGCAATGAGGCATCAGCAACACGATGGAGATGCGATCTGACCGGAATTAGGTCACGTACGGAGGCATGTATAAGAAGATGCTGTCTGCCTTGACGCCTTCGATGGTGCTAATCGCTCGCTGGAACAGGTGCTAAGGCGAAAGAGGCGCCGAGTAAGTATATAAGCATGCGAAACCAATAACCAAATGGTAAACTGGATCTCTACCTCTTCCTTTGCATTCTGTGTGGAATCGCATCCAGCGATAGTCAGTATATTGTTCTCGAAGCCCTTGCGGACGACATGAACTTACCGCACTGATCGCTGCGTATCGGTTGGACAGAATTGAAATAAGGATCGTCACAAGCAAGGTGTTGGTGAGACTGTGGCGGTAACAGGACGAGCTTCTTTTAAACAGTGATGTTAAGTATGAACAACGATCGGACCTACGCTCTGTTGTGCAACAAGAATAATGATCAGCCATTACCTCTTGATCTGTGACTATCGTCTATCGTTTTCGAGTACGTACGCAAAAACGACGAAAAGAATAGGACCGAATATAGGGTCAAAGCTAGAACTAGCAGAGAACCCTAGGTAGCTGCTCCCGACTGTTGGATGGATGGTGTCAGTGAGTACTTCTTAGAAGGACCCGCAATCCAATGCGATGCGACTGAACGCTCACACCAGATTTGTCTGTGATCGCGCAGGAGAAGTTAGTATCACGCGTCCGAGCTAGGAAGAAGAACATGGCGAAGAGCCGACTCACAATAACAGCCAAGCTATCTCTTTCAGCTTCCACGTCTGTTTGCCTAGCGTATAGAGAGCAAAAAGGAATCCAGAGAAGCATACGGCAGCCAGACTCATGAACCCGACGAAATCGACAATCATTGCTTTTAGCTGCATATCGGGAAAGTTTGAAGATCGGTTAATGACTGCCCACTGTGGATGTGCGCGTGCGGCAAAGCTTACGGAAATGATGATCACGTTATCCTTGATCAAGAAGAAACACAGACGTGGAAGAAGGATACACGCGCCGGTCGCCAGCAGGTTGAAAGCGAAAACTGCCCAACTCGCTCGATGGGTCAGCAACCCGACGACTCGGACGACAAGGTACGCGGCGAACAATGTCAAGAACGTAATATCAAACGCATTCCAAGCATTGGCAAGGTATATCGTCCATCCATGCTCATTACACGCAGCGAATTCATCAAGTCCGAATCCAAGAGCATAGATGATGAACGCCGCTTCGATCCCGTTGATGTGATTGTTGTTCTTGTGCGTGATCGCAAAGACGAAGAGGCCGGTAAGGATGCTAAAGTTGATAAACTCGATGATTGAGCGATACTTCGGGATCCGAAGACGGCCGTGGTCCAGCCACCCTGCAACTTGCGGGTCATATACGTATACTCCGACATTCTTACCACCAGACACACCCGCCGCGGAAGATCCAACAAGACCCAGCTCGTTGTTGCATAGCGCACGAGACATGAATCCCGATGCCGACGCTGCTGCACGTCGAGCAGAGGTATAGCTGTCGTTGATAATGGAACGGGATGATTGAGAGGTATACACGATTTGGCCGGAGTGGATCAAGTTGATTACTTTTTGAGCGAGTGGAGTAGCAAGGAAACGTTTTGCGGAAGAGACGATGGCCATCTGAAGTTTGATCGGTTTGCTAATTAGGATTCTCCTGTCTTGTTCACTGCTTGGGAAAGGGTGACACCTACTTCAAGCGCATTTCCAACGTCCTCCTCGATATCTTCACGGTCGTCTCCCATACTCTTCCAAACGCTTTCTGACGCACCCTGTAATATCGTGTAATGACGTCCGTTAGCCAGATCTCTGCTTACCGTCAAGCACAGATATAAGATACCTGTAGTGGACAATAGCCCCTCGTCAACACTGACACAAGCTCCAGTTCCGAATCTGCAAACGTGCGTAAAAGCTTGACTGGGTACCGACAAATGCAGCGGAAGTTCCGTCAGTGGTCGAGAGCCTATGAAGCTGGATAGTTAACAATGGTGGCTTACTAGCGAGCATTTCACACATGGATGCGCGAGAGGTGTTCAAGGCTTGGAACGCAAGATCACCAGCAGCAAGCTGGAGGAAACGGATCCTATAACCATTTGACATAGGCATTCATAAGCTATTCCCGAATGGACTTGTTTCGGACGAACCTGTTCACCATGAGAACATAGATGATTGCTTGATTCTTCTCCTTGGAAAAGCGTTGAATAAGAGGCCGAATAATTGAGTAATTGACTTCGGGAGCCAACATCTGCCTGGAAAAACGCGTTAGTCTAGTATTTCTCATCCAGGACTTTGAGATGATGAACCTACTCCCACGTTAAAGCAGTGTCTTGAAAATAGAGTAAAGTTCTTCAACATCCGCAAAAGATACTAGAGTTAGGGCACAAGAACATACCGACATTGATCTATCAACAAAGTATCAGTAAATGTACTGGTGAATCGGAGGTATGCTATAGTTTGACCAACCTTGACAGCTTTATGAACGGTGTGAATCAGGGAAAAGACGTCCTCTTCGGACACCACTTTCGGTGCTTTCGTCCTCGCGGAATTGGTCGTAGGTGACATTGTGAAGCGATCTTGTTTCGGCCAATATAGACGGCTACAATACGTACTTGTCGTTATCACTTAGTTGAAGAGTGAAGGGAGCTGCGCAGGGTAATGAATATATCGGTGACATTCCTGCCTGAGACACTGATCTGCGTTCGGTTCAAGCAGGGACTGCTTATGTAATTGCGATTGTTTACTTTGTGAACAGGCACATTAAGGCAATCGATTGAGGCGCGTTCTGGTGTGAAACTCGAGTGACGAGGAGTAATCAACGAGACTTCAACCTTGAAAGCATACTTGTACATGTTCGAGGCGACACCGCTCATCTTGTTCGCCATCATCCCTCACAACAGCTTGATGGGAAACGAAGAGGGACACCATCACATGCCACTTCTCGTCGAAACGGCAACTAAAGGTATCCAACGTCGCGTCAAGTCCGGAGCTGGACGTGGTCATCGTCATGGGCATCTCGGGTCTTTTACCCTTGTTGAAGGAGATACAAGTGCAGCGTAACATTTCAGAGTTCAAAGGTCAAACGTGAGTCTTGCGGCTTCGAGTCGAACGCTGCTCTGTAATCGCGAATATCGCCCTGATCACTTTGCATGCTCGTCACAGGTTGGCGGTAGATGTACGTCTTTGTGCCAAAGCTCTTCCATGGCGTGGTTCGTGTTGGCATACAGCTTACCTATCTCCTATAGGCCTATGTTTGGCTGCACAAAGGAGCTTTTGGCTGCGCCGAAGATCTCGTCAAGGGCATCCCTACAACCAAGTAAGTACTCTCAAACCACGCCCCGCACTTCGATCCCTCATGCGAGTTTCTCATGTCGCCTTCTTTCCCTACACTCCCAGATTCGTAGATTATGCAATGTTCAGGGTCAGGCTGTTGAAGTACCACGGTGTGACGCCTATTGTCGTCTTTGATGGAGGACCTCTTCCAGCAAAGAAACGAACAGAAGTAGACCGTGCGAGGTATGTCAGCCGATTCACCACGGGACCAAACTCTCTCGGCAGAAACTGCTGCTGATAGTAGACCTTTCATAGTCGTCGAGAATTTCACCTGGGTCAAGCAAACGCACTAACTGCACAGGCGAGACATCGAGAAGCGCGGGACCATTATACGAAATGCGTGGATATCACTCCAGAAATGGCATTACAACTGATCAAGGTCGGTCTTTTTTGTGTCTGCTTTCGACCTTATTCAGGCATATCAGCTGACATACTTCTTACTAAAGGCTCTACAAGCGGAGAGCGTGGATTATATCGTCGCGCCGTATGAAGCGGACGCGCAGATGGCTTTTATGGAAAAAGAAGGGCTGGTGGATGGAATCATCACAGAGGATTCAGATATGCTGGTCTTTGGTTGCCGAAATGTGAGTCGCTTTCTTGGAGGAATTTCAATTCGACAAATTTTGGTTGAAGGGACTAAAAAGTCTTGTCTAACAGGTTATATACAAGCTGGATAATAACGGAGCATGTACCTGGATATCGAGAGATCGGTTTGCGAGTTGCAGAGAATACAACTTCACTGGGTGGACAGAAACGGAATTTCGTCGAATGGCTGTGAGTTTCCCGAAGCAACCTTGAGATTCTCCTTCGACTATGCTTACGCGTTGTGCATTCATTGCATCTCTCCAGATTCTTGCAGGATGCGATTACTTGGATTCAATTCCTGGTATTGGGATCAAAACAGCACACAAGCTTTTGCGGAAACACAAGACGGTGGAAAAGGTAAGTTTCATGCGCCATGCTTCCAAAGCTCTCCGGATAAGACAAAGAGGATGCTAACGCTGCCCTCGGGTTCCACAGGTCGTACAAATGGTCAGACGGGAGGGAAACGCCATCGTTCCGCCAGACTATATCCCGCAATTCCGTCTCGCCGAACTCGTGTTCTTGCATCAGCGGGTCTATGACCCACGACAACGCAAGTTGGTGACCCTGTTGCCGCTCGAGGATGGACCACTGGGGTCGTTGGAGTGTGCGCACATCGGAGCGTAAGCTCCCAGGTTGCGATGACTATCGAGAGCGGGCTGGCTGACCGTATAATGAATGATAGCGACATGGCGGCAGAACATGCGCAGGGAATCGCAGAAGGTCGACTTCACCCGGAAACGAGGGAGACTCTGCAGGACTTGTGGCCGGATCATAGACCTGCAGGCATGGGTGGTGCGCAAGATCGTATAGTTAGTCCTCGTCTAGGTCGTTCTCGTTGCTCCGTCGTACTGAAGATCTCGCTACATACAGTTTGGATCGTCATCTAAGCAGAATGTCCCGTTGAGTAAATCAGCTAGCGGGCCGCTCGACGCGTGGATCAAGAGTATGTACCGAGTTGACTAGGGAGCGAAAGGAAACCCCAATTTACATCTGCATGTCGCCTTCTAGAAGGAGCGTCTACAACAGCTCCACGTAGCAGAGTGGCTCTTCCTAAGCTGGTTGGCGAAAGTAAATCCGGAGTGATACGTCTATCAGAGTTGAAGACCAGGAAAAGTGAACCTCCATCAGCGTCGGGCAATACCAGCAAGTTCTTTCAGCCGCAATCCAGACGCACAATGCCAACAAAATCGGAGTCAATCATCGTGGATCTGGTCTTTGACGACGAGCCACCAAGCGTCGCCCACAACAACGAAGATGCACCAGATCTATCGGATCCAGGCGTTGCTACGCCAAGAGATCTTGAAGGGCCTTCAACCAGCATGCCTCCTTCTCCTGTCTGCTCGACATTTCTATCATCACCCATTAAAGCCGAAAGCGCACGTGAAGAATCGCCTCTGTCTTCTCCCGAAAACTTGCCGAGTCATAGTCTTGATCAACGTTCGACGCATTGCCTGACATCCCCCTTTGATCCCGCCACCGACGACTTTGGCGTTGACAACAAGACCTCCGGGCCTATCAGCGGATTTGGGACTGGTGTTGGTCCAACACATCCTCCGACGCCATCACCTTCGGACGACGCAAAAGATAATGACAATGTGGTATCAACCGAACAACGTCCAACGATGCCGGAATTGGGGGAAGAAGAGCAGAGGCCAAGCGGGGTGAAGCAGGAACAACGAAGAGAAATCGACTTCACGCCATTTTACCAGACCGAGGGAATGGAGTCAAGTCCCATTGCGGTAGAGTCGGATATCGAAACGGAAGTCGAAGAGACGCAACAAGACTTTATCAAGGAACAACAGCGGGAGCAGGAAAGCGTTAAAGCGGTAGCAGCTGGATGGAAAGCTAAATTTACTTTTGGAGGAATGGTGAGCTAATATGAAGTCGTGGACCATCCGAAACACTGCTAAATGCTTAACATATTGTCGTGTATAGAATCGCCCAGGAAGCTTGACGCCTCGGAACAGTATGCTCAAGCGTAAAAGCACGGACGAGAAAGAAAACGTCACGCCGCAGGACCCATCGTGGTCGAGATCAGCGCCTAGAGTTAACAGAGAGGTCCTAGCTTTCCAGTCTGCTGGAAGTGGGTTCGGTCGCTCTTCGAAAAGTCGCCCGGAATCGGGATCAGGGAAACGTAAATTAGATTTCCACTCGAAGGAGACGCCGGTAATGAAGAAGACGCGGAGCAGTACAGACGTTCGGATACAGACCAGCAAACGGGTATTCACAGACAAAACGAATGTGGATGTCGACAATGGAGACATCGTGCTTGCGCCACCCAGTGAAAGCTCATCGCCATTGAAGCACAGTCACAGTTCGCCTTCTGTGCTTAGTGGATCTCAAAAGTTGTTGGCATTCCGTTACAGAGCATGAACAGTTATTAGCAGGAAGTTGTATCATTGAGTTGTATTCTTTTATGCGTTTATTGATCAAGAAGTACATGATCTGTGTAAACTAGCTGGATTGGTGTACATCTTTACAACCAACATTTTCTGTAGTCGGCGCTCCTAGAACCCACATCGATCCATCCATCGCTCAACAGTCATTCGTGTGCGGTCACTTGTTGGGTCCTGCACCTGTTCAAAGGACACTCCCTTCCCGCCCCGACCAACGCCCTTGGGTACATAATCTCGCACAAGTCTATTATTTGCTTTCAGTTGACCCGCAAGCTCCGTCGGTGAAACGACAAGAATAGGGAAATGCGGCTCGTAGTTGAATTCAGGTAGTCGATCGTCTGGACTGCTGGATGCTACCGAGGCGTTATCAACTGGTGGGGCGACAAGCACGATGCCTGACGCAGGGTGATCGCTGATGTATGATTGGGTCAACAGAGTAGACGTAGAGCTGGATATCAAGATTGGTGGAAAGGGAATAGCCAATAATCGTACTTGATGCGCGAGTTCTACAAGTAAGACATGATTAATTATGACCGGTTGAACTGTCCGAGAGTCGAAAGATTAAGGGGGCGACATACCTGATACCATTCCTTTCATCCTTTCCACAGCGGTACCACCGACGGCACCCGCCTCAATATCCACTTCTACAGCGGTGTACCCACGTTCCGCGAACATCGCTGCCCAGTCTGTGGTCCAGGAAGAAGATCTAGAGATGCGCTGACACGAGGTCAATCGACTAGACAGAGAGCATTTGGCGAAGAGCCCGGTTCACTTACTCTTGAGAGCCCTCGTCGTCGACAATTCCTATCGCTCTGAGCAATATCAGCGGCGTCGGACACTCCCGCGGAGCGATTTCGCTGGGATTCCGTACGAGAAACTTGGTACACCGTGCGCCTGCGCCGGACGATACTCCTCTTGTTATGGCTGAAGAGGTGAAGAGACCAAAGGCGGAAAAGGCAACCGGTCGGGCGGATGCGCGAAAAGAGTTGAAGAGGCCGCTCATCTTACAGCTCTTTGTGAGGTGAAAGCGTATGTTGGTACGGGAGAGGTTGATCTTAAGAGACTTGCCGAGGACGTACAGCTCAAGGCGAATTGGAAAGTGCAGCCGGAAGAGCTCCTAAACTCCTAACATGAAGCATGAAGTAGTGTTGTCGAGGACCGACGTCGATCTCCAAAAGATGACGTAATTGCGGTGATATTGTCAGAAAAGAGCTCCTCAAAATCCCTTCCTTCAAGTCCTCCTAAAATCGTCGCATAGGACACTTGACGGTGGACAGATCACAGTATTATTCTCAGGATTCAGACACGCTGGAACGGCGCCAATCACAGAAGCGCAACACGAATTACTGCATCTAACGAGGACCACATAGGCAAAGCACAGCAAGACGAGCGATGGGAGAGTACAACTTTGATCGGGAACCACCACTGGGTAAGCAGTTGAATCCAACGTATCGCCATGCCACGTCATCTCTTTTCTTTCATACCATAGTGCATCTCATTACATGGCGTACCTAAAAGACGAACAAGAGATTAGCGCTCACCTTGAGGATATACTGTGTTTCAAGGCACTCACTTTCTCGTCCATTCCCTCGCAGTGGCTTCATACCTCGCTCGATCCGTCTTGTAGGTGTGAGCAATCTCCGGTACCAAAGGATCATCTGGGTTCGGGTCGGTCAACATTGAGCAAATCGAAAGGAGAACTAGTGCGAAAAACCGAGGCGACATTAGTACTCGCATGTGTCAGTTTCACTGATAAACGAGCGATTCTCACCTTTGCTGATCGTCAATGCCGGACTCCACTGATCCCTGAGGATATCGAGACAGATCGAACCGTTCGAGTTGATGTTCGGGTGGTAAATCTTGGTTGTGAACTGAACCTTGGGAGGCTTGAAGGGGTAGTCGGTAGGGAAGTTGAGGTTCCTGTAAATGAAATAGGGGAACGGTAAGCTGCTGCTATAGCGTTTCAAGCAACTTTGATTGATTTGAAATGGCGCCGAAATTTGCGACGGAAGACCACGAGCCTTATTACGATAGTTCTCCCTCACTAATCTGGCTCTTTGCACGGCACTCCTTTCCCTTTTGCCGTTCCCTCAATCTCATATTCCTCCGCCGTGGGAATGCCGTAGGCTTGAACGCAGATCCGACCACAGGAGCGAGTACTCACAAGAAGAAAACACCACCAGCATAAGGACTGTCACCGGGACCCATAATGGTCGCTTGCCACTGGAAAAGGTTGTCTCCGACCGGACCAGCAGAGCATGATGACGGCGGGTCTTGTCCGAGATCCTTCAATTCCTGTTTATTTCCAACGATTGGTGATGTACAGAAAGTGGTTGATCGATGGATGCGAGAGGAGTAAAGGAGGCAATGAGTTGATCGTCAGTAACTGTTTTCAAAGGGAAGGTGATTGTTGGCGGATTATGAGTGCAAGACTAACCTTGTTGATTCGCTTTAACGCCATTGTGAGAAACTGATCAACCGGTCATGATGCGCAGTCGTATTTTCGAGCGAGAAAAGGAGAGACGAGAGAGAATGACGAAAATGGAAATCGCAAAAGATTGATGATGGCGCGGTGAATCCGATCGAGGTATTGTCGTACGGGCAGGTTTGTACATTCGCAAGCAGGAGATGGTTACCAGCGACAAGGTATGGTCGAACAAGAGCGTCGTCGAAAGACAAAGGTCGTGACACGAAGCAAGCAGTCACACGACATTATTCACAAGAAAGGGAAGAGAAAGACAAGGCAAGGCAAATATGATCAGTGATCGCGTTCCAACCAGCGCATAAACGCGGTGGACAAGTGTCCCTGGGAGCGACCAGAAGGATGCTCACCTCGAGATAATGCCACGCAGTAACAAACCAACTGTTCAACACGTCTATACCTTGTCTCTCACTGTCTTGATGATCGGAATACACTCAGATGAGCCCGGGGCGGTGGAATGACAAAGGCCCAACGCAGTGAGTGACGTGCTGACTCTGCGAGGGTTCTTGTGTTCGGGACGCTCCTTGAGTATTAAGCGCAGCCGCCGCGCCTACAGCCACTCGGGCGTTGGGGCGCGATTTATATATGCATAGGACAAGTTCATAGGAAACGATTCGCATATCTTCACACCGTCTTAGCAATATGACACAGAGCCAAGTAAGAATCCTCAAACCAGTGACAATGTAGTCGTTTCTTGATAATGACTCTCAAGTCAATTCCCGCAAAACCTATTCAGCCGAAGCTTCTCGTTCTCGATAAACAACGAAAGGGGGTGCGACCGAATCATCCGCGCTGGCCGACTCTGGGATGGATGGCATGCCCTGCAACGCCTTTGCAGTATGTGATGACTAACGTTTCCCACGATGGTTGTTTGCAAGATTGTATTTAAGGTCGTAAGTATGGGTTATCAAAGTAAGAACGAGCAGGCGTATCTTGGATCCCGTCAAAGGCACGGTGTCACGGTTACATGAATATATGTAGAAAAAAAGCATGTCCTGAAAAAGATACAGTGTGAGCAGATAGCCGAAAGCGATGTTGTTGTTGTCCCAGAACGATGCAAGTTTCCAGCAAAGGAAAGGGCGTGCATGAGACATGGCACCAGCGTGAAACTGACGACGGAGAAAACACCAGTCCGCATACCCATGAACTCCTCTCTACCTCTTCTCGCTAACAGCGGAAACAGACCTTCCACCGCCTCCGCCTCCGCCTCCCACACCAGACCCTAAAGGTGGCCACTCAAAATCCCTCGTCTGCGGCGGTCTTGCTCCGGAATAGATAGAGTCGGGATGTCCTGCATGCGCGTGTGGTGGTGCCGCTACATGCGACTGCGCGTGTTTTGCCCGAATGGTGAAGAGTGCCGAGTTTGTGATGAAGACGAGACAGGTCATGGTGCACAGGAGGAAGAACTGGCGTATGAGGGCAGAAGATATTCATTTTAGCCGCCCGCTTGTGGTAGTTGGATTGAAAGCAAGGGTGGACTTACGATCGTCTTCCAGCTAAGTTCATCGACGAACCCGCTGATCACGCCCGCAAACATCTCCGCACCCACTTTAGCGTGCCCAACGACTGTTGGGTCCCTGTTCATACAGTGCTCCCATTCAAGGCACGATGTTTCCCTACGTGAACGACGCACCTAAACGTCAGCGCGCAAGCCTGCAAATCACGTTGGACCTTGATCCGGATGCGTTTGTGCGGGAATGCTTACATTGCTGGTATTCTCGTCGCTGGTTCACACCGATTCACGAGGTACAAATTCGTACATGTGGATATCTCCTGCAAGATCTCTATTAAACCAACAACCAAAACATGAAGCGCAATAGCATCAGAACACGTCATCGCAAGCTGACAGAGATTTCCGCTTACCCGATGAATACGTCGCCATTCGCTCCTTCACATCATTACGGATCGTCCAGATGAACATGAGCACGAGGTACAAACATACGCCGACAATCGACGCATTGAAAATGAATTGTAGGTACCTATCCACCGGCCGTAATCGATCAGCACGTCATATTAACGATTTACGGTAGAAAAGGACGCGCTGCATGCAACGTACCCGAGTAAGATGTACGGTACCTCTGAATGATTGAGCTTTCCTTTACTATCCTGCATATACTCGAGATGGCTTGGACTCGGTACGACGCCGAGCGCCGCTTGCTGGCCGTTCCCTGCACCGAAAAGATTCAACGTGTACCGGTTCCCAGTAGGCTGGCCGGCGGAGATGTGGTCTCCTCGGCGTTGATGTGGCCGGCGTTTGCGGAGGAGTGCAGGTGTTGAGGTTTGCGGTATATTCTGGATTTGCAAAGAATGATTGGTTTGGCTGGGCGAATAACGCAGGATGAACTTCTGGTCCAGGCCAAATGCTTACATCAAAGTTTTCTTCCTCGTCCGACAACTCATCGCTATCTTCGTCTTCAAAAAGCCCATGCTCCTCCTCTCCCTCGGCAGCTCGCAGCACCACAGCACCCTCACTCACCGCTCCCGCAGAGACCGCTCGATCACCTGAACGCCGCTGCTGCTGGTGCTGGGCCTTACTTCGTTGCTTTTCCACCCGTTTGACAGCATTGGGGTTGATAGGTCGTAGGATGGACGACAATAATGTCGGCTTGGCACGGTCAGTGCTCTCCGGTTGGCTCGCAGCGTTCTCACTGTCTACTGTGTGCGTGTCTGTTTCCGCAGAGTTGCGAGCGGTTTTAGCGGGACTATCGCTCCACATGTCAATGTCCCTGGGTTCGTGGTCTTGAACGCGCATAGAGGTATCGACGTCCATCATTGTTCCTATACTTGTATCCCCTGTGAAGTCTTGTTCTTTTCCTGGGCGAACGTACGAAGGAGGTGGTTGTGCGAACAGCATTGGTCCGCCGTGGATCGCGGGTGGTAGATGGGTTGTGTTTGGTATTGTAGTGCTGTAGGGACCTGGAGTCCACGTGGATTGACCATCGATGGTCTCGATGTGTTGTCCTGTAACCCTAATATTGTGAGCAGAGTAGTGGGTATTACACACATGGCGAAGCAACTTACGTTTATGAGGAATGGACCCAAACACACCCGGATCTCGTGGCTTTTCGAAATCAAAGTCCATCGGTGCCGAGCGGTCTCTGTGCATATCCGGAGGCGCACGATTGAACTTTGTTGATTGTGCGAACATGATTGCCAGTATACTGACGGAGCGCTCTAGACCGAGGGAAGAGAAATAAATTGTCAAATGTTGGTTGTCTTTCTACTGAACTGTCACTCGAGAGGCTGAGACGTCGATGAGCGATCGAGATTCTGCCTGCTGCCTGGGATGGGCCCGGCGGCCGGGGCTGTTTGTTGTCGAGTCGTCCGCTTCCGCTCCCCCTTCTAGATCTCCTTCGTGCAAAAGACAGAGTATATGTTATGTGATGCATCGTCCTCTACAAGTTGGAAGGGAAGCAGCGCAAGCAACCCAACCAGGTAACACCATGGCATCCCGTAAGTTGTATACCCTCTCTTCTGACCGCAATCCACGCTCATTGTCCTTGACCCTTGCCGTTCTGTCCTGCTGCAGCCGATATCTCGCTCCAACCGCCGATGGACGGCCTGAGCTCCGTCTCGTGGTCAGGCGATTCTTCAAAGTTGCTCGTTTCCAGCTGGGATGGAGTAAGTCGTTTCTTTCTTACCTCGGAGACCTAGAGGCTGAGCGGATTCCGTGCTTTGATAGTCTGTTCAATTGCATGATATGTCTGCATTGCAAGTTGGACCTCAACCTCCATCAGTGTGAGTCTCTTCCTCTCCACACACCTCCGAAATACATCTCACACCTTACTCCATCTCCAGGTTCCCGACTCAAGTAGCAACCCTCGCAGCCACATTCTCCTCCCAAACATCAAACGGCGCAACCGCATATTCTGGTGGACTCGACAAACGACTCCGACAATGGGATTTCGAAACGGGTCAGAACCGCGTATTGGGGAAAGCGGATGATGCGATTTCGACCGTCACTGCTTGTGGGGATAGTGGGATCGTTATTACGGGTTCTTGGGATTCAAAGTTACGCGTTTGGGATCCGTGAGTTGGCCGCGAGGTGCCGAATCTTTATCTGTCATCGTATCTGATCAAGAACGCGATTTCAACCACCAAAAAACGCAGACGAGCAGCAGACGCTCTCGTCGCCACTCGGCAACTCCCGTCAAAAGTCTACTGCGCGTCATTCGCACCCGTCTCATCCTCTCTCGTCGTCTCCATGGCCCATCGCAACGTGCACGTATACGATGTTCGAAAACTCGAGGAACCAAAGCAGAAACGGGAGAGCGCGTTGAAGTTTATGACGAGGAGTGTTGCGTGTATGGCTGATGGAAAGGGTGAGTCCTCTGCGCCAGCTCATGCCCGTCACGGCTATATTGGACTGACTCGGTTTTCACGGTATGGCAGGTTGGGCATCCGGCTCGATTGAAGGACGTATAGCCGTAGAGTACTTTGATGCGGAATTGGAAAGCAGAAAGTATGCGTTTAGGTGTCACAGGCAGACCGTAGACGGCGTCGATTGCGTATACCCTATCAACGCACTTGCCTACCACCCGATGTATGTGCTCTGCAATCTATCCGATGTTTCAACTTTTCTAATCTCCGTCTTCCCCCTTTCCATAGCCACAACACATTCGCATCGGGAGGCTCTGACGGAACCGTCTCAATATGGGACCACAACGCCAAGAAACGAATGAAGCAATACCCGCACTTCCCAACCGAAGTCTCTGCGCTCTCGTTCAGCCCTGATGGTGGGAAATTGGCGATCGGGGTTAGTTACGAGCATGATAATGGTGTTGCCAAGGCCGAGGAGATGGGCAAGACGGCATTGTTGATCAAGACGACTGTGATGGATGATTGTAGGGTGAGTTTTTGTGACTGGATAGTGATGTCCTGCTCGAGAGGTGCTAATATGGACTGGTTTGTTCCCACGTGCGTAGCCCAAGACCAAGGCCGCTTAAGTTGTAGGGTGAATGTATATCTCTTGTTATTTGCTTGTCATGATCGATAAGAGCTGGTACGATGTGTCACTTGGAAACCTTGCTACACGTCTTCGTGCATGTCCAACATTTCTCACGGAACATCCTGACGTAGATGTGCGAGCAGTGCACAAGAGATCTCAGCTTGTAATGAAGCATGCCTACCGGCATTTACTTCCGGTTACAGCTGCTATGAAAAACTTGGTGAAACTTCAGTACCTAAGGAGACAGTGAAAAGGGCGTTTGTTTATACGCATGTGGGTGTAGTCTTATTTATTTTCATGTACAACTACTACCGTCTTTCGGCTTCTGCGTTTCCTTATTGTGAGGCCAGGCCACGAGGGGGCGGCAAGGGTGATGTACCCTCGGCAGTCTACGCGAAAGAGGTAGAAAAGGTTCAGCAAATACTCACTGCGTCACATGTCTGTCACCTTTTGTGAATCTGATGATAAACTTACAACGTAACAAGCCGACAACCCGCCGTCCACCAAAAAGTCCATACCAGTGATGTAAGAGCTCTCGTCACTCGCAAGGAAAAGCACACCCCGGGCCTGCTCAATCGCTTCTCCGAATCGTCCCATCGGCAAGTGTGTAAGTCGTCGGTTAAGTTTCTCTGGTGTGTCTAGGAAGTCCATGAGGAGCGGTGTCTGAAGCGGTCCGCTATGAGGAATGCAGGAACAAAGGGAGTGAGTTTTGAGGAGGTTTGAACGTGGAGAACGAGAGGAAGGACGTACGGGCACAAGGCATTGAATCGGATTCCTTCCTTTGCGTGAACCATGGCCAATTCTCTTGTCATGGCCAATACAGCGCCCTTGGATGTCGTGTCTGCGAGATATCCGAGCGAATGAGTCATTGTACTTTACACAGAATTACCTAGGGCGGACCGCCTAATCGACTCACAAGCGATCTGAGGCGTGGCAGCTCCCATCTTGCCGACAAAGGATGCGGTGTTGATGACCGATCCACCAACGTGAAGGCCCTTGGACTCGTCTGTGGGGTTCTATGATTTGAAGGGGAACGCAGCGTGAGAAAGGCACGAGCCGAGGAAATGAAGGATGTAGCTTACAGCTCGCATAGCCTTGATGGCATGCTTGCATCCGAACCAGACTGTTTCGTCATGAAGGAGATGAGTCAGTTGACGGCAATCGTAGGGATAAAGTGGAGGCAAGGAGGATGCCTGTGCAAAAAGCAAACGGAAACTCACCTCCTTTAACGTTGATCTCTTGAGTGAGATCCCAGACCTTCTCATCGGTGTTGAGTGCGTCATCGTCTTTAGGGTGCATAATACCAGCGTTGTTGAACTATCGTACAAGAATTGAGCTACTTTTCCAAGTCCTAAAACATTCTGGGACAGACTCACAACAATATCCAACCTGCCAAATTCCTCTACGGCCTTGTTGACACATGCCTCAACCTCAGCTTCCTTACTGACATCACACTTGATAGGGATGGCCTTGACGTCCGGGTACCGTTCGTGAATCCTCTGAGCAGTCTTCTGAGCGGCTTCGAGGTTGATGTCGGCGAGGACGGAGGAACAGCCTTCGGATGCGAAGAGGAGCGAGGTTTCCAAGCCGATTCCGCTGTAAGGTGAAATAGAGAGCGGTGGTGTTTGAACGATTTCAAGGACAATGCTTCAGTCGAAAGCACAGTACTTACGAACCAGCACCGGTAATGAGAGCAATCTTCGCGTTGGAGACAACCGGGAATGCGCACGTTAGATCTTCAACCGTGTACAACTGGGAGTGTATAGCCATCAGACCGAAACATACTCACCTTGTGGGGGAGTCGTAGTCCTGGCATGATGGATATGTCGAATATGAGAGTAAGCAGATGAAAGACGAAAACAAGTAGATAGCCGACCTGGTGAAGATGGCATCAACCAACCCAACCCTCCTGATATATGCTTAACCCGAGGAAGCTCCAGGAACACTGAGCCGACGCGCTTGTCCTTCGCTTGTCGATCGAGGGGATCAAATGCTTATCTGCCTAATAAGCGAGTTATCGGTAAGCGCGGTTGTTTGCAAGGAGGAGTCCATCTGTAGCTCCAACCATCTAGTCTTCTCCTTGAGCCCTTCCTCCTGACCGCGTCCTTGCTCTGGTCTCAAACTTGGTCTAGAGAGGAGAACGCTGCTGGAATGGTCGACTGTCGAAAAGGCGTCTACGCCGATATCCTCCCTCCGGCAGCTTCTCTGGCATCCGGCATGGTATCCGCGACTCAGCAATCAGTACACTCGCTTTCCTCCAGTCACCTCAACAAACAAAAGTCGAATATCGGGTCACGGTGGAGCGGACATGGGGATGCACGACGCATTACTGATACCTTTGCTCCATTCACTGACACCGTCAAGTATCTTTTCGATAGAGCGATGACCTATATTCAAATCCAACCATAACAGCATTCCGATGTGATAGCAGGTGCCACGGGAAATTGCGCTCGTTGCTCAGTTGACGCCTTGAATCCCGAAGCGCTGTGTGTTCCATGCTGAGCGATCCTCCCAGTACCGCTCGTTCATCAAGCGCTTTGCGATTATTTAACACTTGCCGTAACCGCTTCCACCTCCGAACGACCAATCAATTCGAGATGCTATTACCCAAGGAATTAGCCTAGCGGGAATTCAACGAGCAGGACACCTATTTTATTGCCGACTCTGTGAGCCGCTCTTCTTCGTCTGCGTTATGCGTTTCTCGTTCTATAATAGGTAATAGGTTCCCGCAAAGGTCCTCCCCCTCGTCAGTATCGAGGATCGCAAAGTACGCATAGGCCGTTTTGGAAATAGAAAATAGTCATGAGTGTCCGTTGTGCTACGTCCCTTATACAACAATGATACGCATGCAATACTAGAACGATTCAATGCTGGCTATATTCTGGCGATGCCTCCGGGTATTCTGCTATTCCCTCTGGCGGAATAAGCATAAAAAAAATCCTATCTATGATGTACGCGACTCGTCGTCGCTAGGCAAAAGGCTGTATGCCTGGTGCAAAGAAGCTGAGCTGATCCTGCGACTCGCTTGCCATCCCCACATGTGTGGTACGTCCCTCGTCTGCAGCTCTCCCCCTCTATGCATCGTCTGCTTTCACCTTTCCTTCCGATTCTCCTCGACTGGCGGATCCGGAAACGTACCATGCGTACGCGCTCGAATCGCCGCCATATCTCGAGCCGCCTCCGCTGCTGCTTCAGGGTTTGTCCGTTCCAGACGCGCTACGACATCCAGGGAAGACGACATAGGAAAATCCGAGCCTGGGTTGTGCATCCCAGGTGCTTGGGCCAAGTGTGCGCCGTAGGTGGGTCCGGGAGGCTGTGTTGGCCACGTTCCGTGATATGCCAGGTCTTGTAGCTGGTCGACAATCTCGTGCGATGCTCGAACCATTCGGCGTTTCCGCTGCTGCCTTGAATTCTCTGTGCCTTCTAGATTCTGCAGTATCTCCAGGCAGTTTGTCGCTATCTTTCAAAGGAACGAGAATATTAGTTCCATGTGATCAAATGGATGATTCGGAGAAGCTCACCTCTTCACAGCGCATTTCCAAGTTTACGACTATTCCTTGATCGTGACTATGCTCGCTGGGTGGTCCGGATAGTCCTGGGCCGTGGCGTGAGTCTCGCTGGTATGGAAGACTGTCGAACGTACTCGAGCCTTCTGTCGTAAATACCGGTGAATACGATGGAGCCGACAGGTGAGGCGACTGAGCGACCGCCGGATGATATGAATGCATGTCAGCCGGACGATAGGCATAATCTGAATGGCGCAATCCCTGAATGTCGTACGACGTGCTGGGTCGGTGGTATTGCGCGGGAGAATGTGCATTTGGATATCTGGTGTCTGTCATGCTTCGCTTCTTTTGCGGGAAATCATGGGTCAGACGTGATGGAGGATGGAATGTTTCTCGCCGCGGCAAGGTCATGTTTCCCGGCGAGCCGTCTTGCATAGCTGTTGGAGGTGCCGACACGGACTCGTATCCTCGGGTTGACAATTCAGAGCTTCCAAAGTTTCGTATCATGGAATACTCGCCGCCCGACCCGGCGTGCGTTTGTAATGGTGATGTTGCGGACCCCATATCCGACATCTGCAAACGCTGTCTAGATGAATTTGCGTACTCAGAAAAGGCGAACGGGCTTGTATCTTGCCTTGGGTCGTGAACTTGATAACTGGGAAGGTGATGCGAGAATCTAGACTCTCGCAAATTTGTAGGACTTCCAGCGCTTTTCCGCAATAGATGTGGTCTAACACCATAGGTACTGGGCTGATTTGAGAAATCATTCTAGCCGAATTGGCCTTCAGCCGATTTTTTGAAAGGCAGAGTAAGATAATTTTTCAGGAATCTCCCCAGTCTTCAGCTTGTATCGCCCAGACATCTTGAGCTTTTGTACAAGCTCGCTTTATTGAAGTCAGCTTATGACGAGATTTGCTAGAAGTCCCATAGTCGTCTCACCCTTAGGCGAATTGTACTTTTCTGAAATGAACGAGCGTTATAGATTTCAGACATTCAGTCAAGCAAGAATTTTTAAAATGATTTGTGAAGAATCCAAAAATATTTTTGAAAACTGAAAAAGAACTTGAAAGAAAATAAAAAAATAAAAAATATACAATATAATTCTGAATCGATTTTGTAAAAAATCAGTCTGCTCAAAAAGAAAGTCGCTGTATAAACGATTCATGAGACCATTTCCCAAAAACTCCATGGGCCATACTCGAGTACCATATCCCGCTAACATCATGTGACGTGTTTTAACAAGTCTGGTGACCACGGGAATATGCAAACGTGATACAAGACCAAGATCCGTTTGCGAGGACGCCCTCATTTTGGCTGCTTACGCGATGACCTTCTATGACGACGAACCGACTAGTATTGAATCTCGATTGCTGTAGCTGACCCTCTCTATTGTGACACTGATCCTCGATCGTACATTCACTCGTTATCCCGATGAGAAGGTTGACATGGGTATGCCCACATTCATGATTGCAAAGCGTACTCCGCGGCCGAGTCATCCAGTATTTAATCAACCTTTGCATCGACGCACACCCTCCATAAAGCGGCCGTCTCACAACAGCTCGACAGTACTGGTAGAAATGAGCGATCGTACCGCCGAGGCGAGTATGGCCTAGCATATATACAGATCCCTATCTTACATGATCCGACTTTATTCATTCTAGAAAGAGCTTTCGGAACTTCGAATCCAGTTTCAGGCTCTCAAAGAAAGGCACGACAAGGTTGTACAAGACAATCTCGAAGCTCGTGAGGCCATTAGTGCTCACAGGGCCGAAATAAATGATGCAATTCAGCAGGAAATTGAGATAAGGAGTACGAGAACGGAGGTGGAACGAAGACTGGAGGCTATGAGAGCAAAGTGTTTGAGCTTTGCCGAGAAGTACCTTGAGGCCAGCACCACGCAAAAGCAGTTTGCCGAAGAATACAAAGAAGGTTTGGTGCATTGGCAAGGAAAGATGAAGGATCTGGTGTCCGAGCGCGAAGGACTTTGGGAAACCATAGTGGATCAGCGAGAGAAGCTGCGGAAGCAAGACCAGTTGCTCCAGGACGCACGATGTGTGCAGATTGCAGGAGGGTTGGGCGAAGGCCAGAAAAGTCTTAAACGAAAGAAGATAGAATGAGCCAGCACTTCTAAGTTATCTAACTCTGGCCCGGTCTCTTTGGATTTGCAGCTAGCTTGTACAACAGTATGTAATATTGCCATTTTGACCTCTCAACATACCCATGGAGGTGTCAATTATTATCTGTACCTCTCCACCTCTGTCGTCCATGTTTTGCCTTTTTACACGTCCGACAACCGCATCAAGAGCTTCAACCTCTAGCACTTGTAAATTTCCTTCTTGTCGCAAGATTTTCCGTGGTGGCTCTCGTACTCCTTGAATCCAGCTTTCAACCTTGAAAGGTTGAATCACAGCCAGGCAATATTCCTCCTCATCTATCTCGAACTTCAGAAATTGCTTGATATGGCCCCATTGCGGCTCCTCAACGAATCTGGCGTTGCGATTCGCCAAACGTCTGTTTCTCTCTATTCTTTGCGTATACTATAGACATCCAACAACATAAGCGCACATTGGGCATTTGACAAAGCAATCAGACATACAGTAGCCCAAGAAGCGTCTCTAAGGTTTCGACGGTCAGCATCGTTTCTTGAGATGCGCCATCGCTGACTGCCTAGATCAGAGCTGTGATGATATGCTCGCCAGCCCTCGAAATATACGTCGTCGAGCTGGTCGACGGTTATGGCAGGTAGTCGACCGGCGTGGTACGCTTCATCTGTATAGCGACAGGTTTCCAAGTGTAATGCGACTGCCTCCAGCGTCTGTCGATCTGGTGACCAACCAGCATCTTCCGCTTCGAACATGCGAGATGGCACCGAGTTCGGTTCGGTAGGACGGGCGCGAGTGTGATAAACCTCGTGCCATGCAGGTTTTCCATCCATTTTATCAACCCATTGCTGGATCCCAGCTGCCTCGTTATATTGACACATTAAAGAGAGTTGTGTAGCCTATGAGCGGCAGAATAAACGGATAAGCCATTTGAAAGAAGGAAGAGGGATCTCCACTAACTCGCTCTTCCCTGACTACACGATTGGACAGCGCTACTACAGTATCTCTATTGTTTTTGTTTACCCATCGCTTGAGAAATCCGCCGTAACGCTCGATAGGGAAACACCAATAATAGCATGGCGGTCCTTGCCATTCGATACATGAAACGACGTGTAGAAGAGCGTGAATTGGAGCAGTGCAAAAGGGCATGTACTTGTTCTCGAATCTGTAGTACAGCCTAGAGGTCGCATAATTACTGCGCTACCGGAATCGTATGATGCAGATACGGTACCACGTACTTTTCGAATGCTTTCACCCAAGAGACAATCTGCCGATGCAGCATCGCAAGCTCCTCCACATTTATCTCCTGCGAAGTTATCTGCTTGGCAATTTCCGAAAGCAGGACAAAGTGTGCGTAGTACGGCGCCGGTAGCCGGCCTTTGAGAACTACAGGACCCAGAAACATTAGGAAGTATGAGTATGTTTCTGCCGTCCAGAATGACTTCTTGGTGATATTCCCGACTCGAGGTGCAATTTGAGCAGGCGTTGTACTGTTGGAGCTGGCGATCTCCTTAGTAATAGTCGTCCAAGTCTTCTTGGATAAGACGAAGCCGTCCTGGTGTCGCGCTTTGGCGTCGCCAAGTGTTTGGGCGGTTTTGTAATTGCCCTGCCAAAGCGATAGTAGTTGCGGCATAACATTCTCGTACAAGACGTGCATGATATCTATAGGAAAACACCACGGCCAAATTATGGAGTCGATCCGTAGTAGACACGACTTTCACACGCAGCATACGTCAGTGATATAGGAAGTGAGGCGACTAGCGCAAACTTCTTCGAAGGCTAACGTACCTGTCCAACGATTCCTGAATTCATCTGTAGTTCGTCTTTCTCCTCTCCGTCTAGCGTCTCATCTAACAACTTGGCCATAGATAAAATCTGTTCGTGTTGACGGAGCGGCAGACTCGCATAGTCGGGATTGAGCCGATGGCGCTCTGAAAGCCTGGCAAGGTAGTATGTTGTCTGAGTGCCCGATTTGCGGGGGATCGCCTTCATTGTGCAGAAGCGACAAGGACATTTGCCATTGATTCCTTTGAATTTCATGAGCTTGCGCGGAGTGATAGAAGTAAGCATTAGCGGCTTCGCAATTTCAAAGAAAGCAACCTGCCTTAGACACCGCTGGCATGTCCCCAGTGACAGAGATCAA